>JAFMOD010000438.1:917076-942052 GCA_019802435.1 Corydoras maculifer
TTTTTGGCTTTTAGTGTTCCACCTTACTAGGTGGAAAAGGCTGGGAATATTAAACAAAAAAAAGTGGACTAGGCGGCTGATTGAAGGATATGGGTGACGTGGTCAGTGATAGCCACCATGATCTGGTAAGAGATTGGGTTAGAAAAGAGGCTGTCCAGAATGAAATAGCTAAAAGGACTCCAAAGCTAGTTGCGAGCAACCTGTAAGCCAAAAGGGGTGCAGCGAGGGTAGTTTAAGGGAGCCATGGTGATGGACTTTAGGTAACCTCAGTTACCCTCAAAGATCTGGTAAACACAAACAGGGGCAGGGGCTTCACGGCGAAAGGAGCTCATAAGTCCATCAACATACAAACTCAAGACCAGCAAAAGCAGAGGGGTTATGGGAAGTTTGTTGACAAAAAAAAAAAAAACAATTTAGTTGATGTGTAAAAATATTGTAATGTATGTTTAAACGAAGGCTCATTGAAAATTAGCAAAAAAAAGACGTAACTTTTTTTGAAATGGCATTTGTATTGACATTAAATACACAACATGGAGTTTGAAGCATATTGAATTTTGACATTCTCTTTCAAAATAAAAGGGCATTTTGTTGAACTGTCACGTCAATAAACACCGTCCGTAGTGAATCAGACTGTAGCGAGATATACAAACCTACATACAGACCCTTCTTCAAAGGCAAACATTAAACGTACAGACACACTTAAAAAGAAACAACTGTACGACACAGCTTTATGATATTCAGCTGTTTGTGCACCTGGTTGTCCTGTAGCCTGTTTTCCCAGCAGCACTTTTACAAGAACTCTTACTGAGGCACTTGAGCTTGAGCTTATGTAAGCTTCATAAATACATCCCCACCGTATGTGGGTTTATCAAGTGACAGGTTTTGTGATTTTCAAATAAAAGAACAACTTCAAATCTAAAACTCAAGCAGCTGAAAAACAGGTTCTTCTAAAATAGGCCTATTTGCAGTGACAGCACAACCTCATCATCCATCCATCCATTATCTTCCGCTTTGTCCTCTACTAGGGTCACAGGGGGGTTCCCATGCCCATCCAGGGAAGAAAGTTTCAGGCGCTGGGCAGATAGACCCAGGACAGGACGCCTATCGCTGGGCACACACTCACTCACACAGACACACTCTATATGGGGCAATTTGGATAACTCAATAGACCTTGATTGATGTTTTTGGACTGTGGCAGGAAACCAAAGAACCCGGAGGAAACCCACGCGGACACGGGGAGAACATGGAAACTCCACCCAGATTGGTATTCGAACTGGGAATCCCTAGTGCTGAGAGGCAAACGTGCTAAACACTAAGCCACCATGCCGCCCTCATCATGGATCAGTGTAGAGAAATTAGGCGGCTCTAAGTTCAGACTAGTTACAGTGGAAGTTTATTCAGCTCTGGACTGCAAAGACTTTTTAATGGGCAGACTATAACAAACACCTATGGTTTGTATTTACTGTGTGATTTCTTAACGATTTTTTTAAAGTTAATCTAAAACCAAAAGGTAGACATGATGCAGACATTACATAGTCCACTGCACATCAAATGCGATAAATTGATCATGCTAAATGCTTCTATGTTTGCTTGTAAATGATCGTCATACATTTTATTTAATTATCCCATTCATAAAGATAACAATAGCTCATTCGCTATGCATCGGTAGGTTTTGATGTCTATATAGTGTGTATTTCTCCATCAAAAGACTAATATTTAAAATATACAAAGAATACTAAAATAGAAATTCTTGCATATTATCATTATTCAGCTTGAATACGCAGTAAACATTGACAGTAAACTTATAAAATTATAATTTTAACAACTATCTTAAAATCATCAGAACTACAGCAGAACTTTAGGAAGTTGGAACAAACCATATGCAGCAGCTTTGATGGTATATGATGGTATACAGTAAGGAGAACTACGCTGAAGCGAAAAGTCTGCCACTTGTTCATTACAGTCCTTCATGCTTTATAAGGCATCGATCTGTTTGCAATGCAAGTAACGTAAATCAGAATTACATACAGCTATACCTCTCCTCTACCATGTCTTACCTCTGCATGTCTGATGAATATCAATGAATCAGAATAACTGTTCTAAATGCTGCTTTACATTCCTGGAAACTTATAAATGAGGACAAGAGCTTGCCATGTCTTTTAAAAATTAATTAACAAATTGCCTAGGACATGTGGGCAATTAACTAGACTACTGGGTTTACATTGCTTATGTCAGATCTCTCCTGCCAAGTGTTTTGATTTGCATTACACCACTACAAATAATCCACAATTCCGAAGCACATCTGGTTGTTAACTTACCCTCTGCTGCTCTGTTTTCCTCATTGGTGAAGTACTTTCACAGGATTTAAGAAACACTGAGGCCTTAAAATGAATCTAAATATGAAAGAAATATCCCCAACCTTCCAACTTGTACAAGGTCTTAAAGATTTATATATTTATATAGAGCTTTTTACAATAGTATTTTTTCTCAACGCGGATGTGCAATGTTCAAAGCCTAAACCCCCAAATAACAAGCCGAAGTGACCGTGAAGAGGAGAGATCCCCGTGTTGTTTTTAATTAAGAAACATTGTAAGGACCAAGGCTCATTGTGGGACACCAATGTACAGTTCAATGAAAATCTCTCTAAAAGTACTAAAAGGTCATGGCAGTAACTTTTGACTGAAGAGACAAAATAAAGCTTTGGAATAGCAAAAACAGTTATGATCTTCATGTAAGAAATAAATGGGTAAATGACACAAAAAGCATTTTCATTTCATTTTTTTGGTTTATATCATGAAAGACATATTAGCATGTATCATTTGTCCAGAGGGGCTAACTTATTTACATGTTCCCAAGTTTTCGAAACAGGAAAGACACTGATAAAGAGCATGAAACTGCTTTAAACAAATTTATTAAAAATGTCACAACAAGGCAGCTCTGTATTTGAGAGAGGAAATATTTAGACAAGTTATTTAAGGCTTTGAATGTAAAGGAAACTATCAACCCCTCCAGTCCTCTCATCATATGATGCATTAAAGGGGGACTTCCTCCCCTTACTGTAAAAAATAAATGTCAGCCTCTGAAATACAGATTTGCATTTCAGGAACTATTTTAGGGCAACACCCATCTCTATTCTGTTTTCATGAGTTAGACTGTGTCTCATTTGATCTGTATTTGCAGCGTGCATTAAAAATTCTGATCTCAGTCTCTGTTCAATCCTCCAAGACAACTTTGATCTAACTACACCTGAAGTATGTAATCATAGGTTTCGTTGACCTCCATTATCTGAAGAAAGATACGTTTTGGACCGGAACAAAATAAATACAGGATATAAAGTGGCTGATCCTCAACTGGCTGGACAAAGAATCCCTGCTCTACCATGAATACTCACAAAAATACTAATTTTCGGCATTGTAATTTAAATATATTAAATATACACCACGGCGGCATGGTGGCTTAGTGGTTAGCACGTTCACCTCTCAACACTAGGGATTCCCGGTTCGAATCCCCATCTGGGTGGAGTTTCCATGTTCTCCCCGTGTCCATGTGGGTTTCCTCCGTGTTCTCCGGTTTCCTCCCACAGTCCAAAGACATGGATCGAGTTAATTGAGTTCTACAAATTGCCCCATGTAGAGGGTGTGTGTGAGTGTGTGCCCAGTGATAGGTTGGCGCCCTGTCCTGGGTGTGTCTGCCCAGCGCCCAAAACTTTCACCCCTGGATGGGCATGTGGAACCCCACCGCGACCCTAATATAGAGGATAAAGCGGAAGATAATGAATAAATAAATGAAATATACACCAGCGCATGAGTACTAACCAAAGCACTCAATGCTTGAATATTAGGATATAGTGGCCTAATGCATGTCTGCTTAAATTAATATAACTAAGAAGGCTGCAGAAATCAGTTTTCTAGTAAATCTATCATTTTATTTTAAACTCATAAAGTAAATTCTGTATGTGTTCAGCCATTCAGCTGAGCGAAAGAAAACTGAAAACATAAATGTACTTAAATAGGAGTTAAAACACATAGGGCCGATACATCTATCTATAGTGCAAGTTAATACGACCCATTGTTAGACTCAACAACCAACATGCAAATTCAATATATTACAAGGCATTGTCACGGTTTGGTAATGCAGATAAAGTTATGGCCATGAAAACCTCATACTATCAATCTGAAATCCACATAGAGCATATCTGGCCCATGATACAATTCAAAAATGGCCCACGAGATCATTTTACATTGATCTATTATTATTGTTATTAATGGCCCGGCAATATGTTTTTTTGAACCATGCTCATATTTTAAATTTGTATTTTTTTTAATACAACATTTAAGTTTCTTAAATGGTTTTGATTACTTATTTTTACTTTTGTGTAAAAGCATAATTTTTATTTCTTTTTTGCAGCATATTCATAGTTGTAACTTTTATAATTGTGATGAGAGATATGTTTATAAAGGGCAAAGCATTTTAAGTTATATAAAGTTGAAGTAGGTCGGCACGGTGGCTTAGTGGTTAGCACGTTCGCCTCTCAGCGCTAGGGATTCCTGGTTCGAACCCCAATCTGGGTGGAGTTTCCATGTTCTCCCCATGTCTGCATGGTTTCCTCCAACAGTCCAAAAACATGGATCAAGGTCAATTGAATTCTTCAAATTACCCCATATAAAGTGTGTTTGTGTGTGTTTGTCTGTGTAAATGAGTGTGTGCCCAGCAATAGATTGGCACCCTGCCTTAAGTGCATCTGCCCAGCGCCCGCTCTCCATGGATGGGAACCACAACCCACAACCCTACAACCCTAGTAGAGAATAAAGCGGAAGATAATGAATGGATGGATAAAGATGAGGTTTATTTATTGTGGAATAACATCCTTGTTTGTTTTTATTCCTGAAAACATATACTTTTTTGTGTGTTTATTAAATGCTTATCCTGTTAGGCTGTTTATCCTAAAGTTTGCTTTGAGTTTTGGCCAGGGCTTTGAGGGGCTATTGAGTTTGACAGCTATGACCTAGAGGAAACACTCATCTCATATAGACAGGGTCTAGTCCCCATTCTGTTGTCCAAGTTTGCCTTGGTGCCATGCTTTGACTTTGTCCCTCTGTATGCAGGCTAAGAATCAAGACTTTAAGGGGGGTCCAGTCCACATACGTTTTAGCCATATTGTGCATGTGTGATTCCAACAGCCCTGTGTATCGCATTGTCCATTCTGACATCACTTCGTCATATCGCCCACAACTAATAACAGGTTTCAGTATCCTGTACACAACACACCCGCCTACATAGTCTTAACAGCATCGTAGTAGTTACATTCAGGTTAAGGAAACAGGGTTTTCTTTAATTGCCCTGAAGCAGCAAGGAAGCATTTATCTTTGAAACACACATTTCGAGAATAACTTGACTTTATTCGGATTCTCATTTTCGTTTGATCACCTACAACAATTCATTTTATAAGACTATGTGAAAGACATGCTGTGTCCACGCTGCCTTAACTTGCTGCTGAGTGTATCTGCATGGCTGGTGGGTAAACTTTAAACCCGCATTCCATCCCTTTAAGCACATTTCTGATGAGGAAGTGGCATAATTATTCTGTGATGGAGAGATAAAAGCTTTTAAAACAAGCAGTAAACGGAAAAGGTCGCGTTTTGATGCAGATCAGCCACAGCGGTCGGCGTTTGGCGTCAAACTCACCTGAAGCGGACGAACCGGATCGAACCTGTCCGCTTCCGTCCGAGCGGCACACACCGACTCCCAAAGTCCGAGATAATGAAAACAACGCCGAGCAAAACCCACGAACACGAGACAGTGCGCGCGCTTGCCTCTCCACCTCTCCACTGAGAGAGAGAGAGAGAGAGAGAGAGCGAGAGAGAGCAACGCACTATTGGCTGAGCCAAGCTCTCACTTTCTTCCGCAACGATGAGAAAATGTCATTCATTCATTCATGCATTCATTCATTATTTCATGCTTAATCCTCTTCTAGGAACCCCGGGGGGGGGGGGGGTACCCATGCCCATGCACATCCAGAAGGGGGGGGTTCCCCATCCATTGGAGAACGTTTTAGATACATCCAGGACAGGGCGCCAATCTATCCCTGGGAAAATTCACATACTCTCTCTCTCTCTCTCACACACACATTCATTCATTCATTCATTCATTATCTTCCTCTTTATCCTCTATTAGGGTCGCGGTGGGGTTCCCCATGCCCATCCAGGGGAGAAAGTTTCAGGCGCTGGGCAAATAAAACCAAGACAGGACACCAATCTAATACTGGGCACACTCACTCACTCACTCACACACAAACCCTCTATATGGGGCAATTAGGAGCATTTAATTTACCTTGAATCCATGTTTGTGGACTGTGAGAGGAAGCTGGAGAACCCGGAGAAAACCCACGCTGACACAGGGAGAACATGGAAATTCCACCAACCCCAAATTGAGATGACAAAATCCTCTGTATGTAAGCACAGTAAGCAAAATTGCTCACTTTATGACTTTAAATGAGAACGGGCCTTCCCCAAACTGTCTGGATATCCAAGGCTGGATAAATTAAATTGTCTAAATTGCTTTTTTGTGTTATAGCACAAATAACCCTTAATGGAACTAAGCAACCCAAGAAGTCCTAGGTGCAAAACAGACACAGTAAATCTTACAAAGCACAGTAAAGAAAAACAAACAAACAAAAACAAAGCACAGTAAAGAAAAAAAAAAAACACAGTAAAGAAAATATTTCATGATATTCATATTTTATAATTTTTTAGAACCACCCGAATTTACTTACTACTTGTTCTTTGAAGTTGTAGGCTTTTCATCCTGATGACTTTCTTAACAGAAGAGCTTCTGACTCATTGAATCAGCTTTCGTCAATGGTCTATTTTTAAACAAGTCAAATTCTGGTTCTTAAGTTTCAGATGTGTGATGAATGTTATTGAATGTTGTTGCTGAACCTTATGGCTTCAAATGTGTAAAATCATTTATATAAAACATTTTCACTGCAAAGGTTTGCAAAATATAAGTGAACAAGACGGTGATGATTTACAGGCTTTCTTTACAATTTAACTAAAATGTTAAATTTTACAGGTGGCTTAGTGGATAGCATGTTCACTTCTCATTGCTGGGGATCCAGGTTCGATTCCCAGTCTGGGTGGAATTTCTATGTTCTCCCTGTGTCCATGTGGTTTTCTCCGGGATTATGGTTTCCTCCCACATTCCAAAAACGTGGATTCAAGGTGAATTAACTGTTCCATATTGCCTATATAGTGTGTTTGTGTGAGTTCATGTATGCTCCACTCTTGAATCCTCCCAGTAATCCTAGTGTAGGATTAAGCAGAAGACAATGAGATGAGATGTTACATTTAAGAATGTACTGTAAAACAGACTCCAGTGTTGTAGTAATGTACAAATCTCCATCCTGAAATTAGGTATATTGTACATAAACACATTATACTGGAAAATCTGTAATTTAATTATATAACCTAACTCAAACTCTGACACTAATAGACTTTAAAACAACACGAATGGTACGTACAAGGAAATATACAGAGCCAAACCACTCTGAAAATATTTGCGCTGCACCTCCCCCTAGTGTTCAATTGCTGAACTGCTTTAGTAAGACAGGTTGGTAACAGGTGATTTCATTAGAACCACAATTAAACTTTGTATCATGTTCCTCCAAATAACTTTTACCATCGCACGTCACGCAACAAAAACACATTCATCAAGGTACAGTATTAATTAAAATCTGGACACACTGATGCGGTGAGGGGGTCTTTGCTGTATTTATATTTCTCCACTTCAGTGACACTGCTGGGATAGTCATAATGTACCAATCAGAAAATACCTGCTTTGTGGTGGTACTATTGGGGTCCTGACCTTTAGAACAGAGTGAGACAATATGTACTGTAGTCCTTAAACAGATAGACTATAGTTTGTTACACTGAAATAATAAGAATAAGCTGCACCAAAAAGCAGGTGCTTGCAAAACTAAAAGTTAATCAAGTAAATCAGGTTTGCATTAATTAGTAAATTTTTTGGAGATTAATTCATTTTTTGGCAAGTCTCCAAGATCTACCGTCGATCCCACTCGATGGTCTGGTGACCGCTGAAAAAAGATGTTGGAATTGTGTGTTTGAGTTATTCTTTCGAGATGGACAGGTCAAGTCTCCAGCTGCGATACAGTCAGACTGCCCACTCTGATTGGTTAAGAAGCATTGTCACCTTAATGAAACAAATTAATAAAAAATATATATTATGTGGCTTATTACTGCTAACAGCAACAGAACACTTGAGGTTAAAACATAGCTGTTTAAATGATCTACAGCAAACCAACAGGCTGTAGTAGATGGTCATCAAAACTCCTCTGGGTTATGATCTTTGACTTTGGCTTTTTTTTTTTTTTTTTGGGGGGGGGGGGTAAAAGAGATCATTGTATGAAATAGTCAGTTGTTTGTAAACAATATTACTGACTGGATTTTGCCTACTGTTTTTAGAACACTTTCTACCTAGACAACCATAAACACTTTTTTTCTTTATTTATTTTTCCTAAGGGTTTTCAATCATACTGCGATAAACTTCCTCAAATGTGTGAAGATCAGATATGCCCTTTACATAAAACAGGAAACCCATGCACACCTGATTGATATCTCAGTGATATGAATACATCAGCGTGAGACAGAACTCCGATCGAAAGCAGATTTGTAAATGAGACAGGGCAGTAGGTGAGGTGATGGATTTTACCTGAGGCTTGTTTGTGTGTCTAAGACAAAAAACAAAGAGGAGAACCACATAACCAGCCCAAACGCTAAATGTTACATTCAACATCAGCCACTAGGGCATTAAGTGGCATAGAGGCAATTAAAAGCAGCCAATTCAAATTTAATCTGTTTTTGGACTGTGGGAGGAAACTGGAGAAAACCCACATGGACAAGATGAGAACATGCAAACTCCACCCAGATTGGTATTCAAATCTGGATCCCCACTAATGAGAGGAAGATGGGCTAATCACAAAGCCGCCGTGTGCCAAATCGCTGATATTTTAAGTCAACTATACATCCATCCATCTATTATCTTCCGCTTTATCCTCTATTAGGATCGCGGGGGGTTGCCCTTGCCCATCTAGGGGAGCACGTTTCGGGCGCTGGGCAGATACACCCAGGACAGGGCGCCAATCAATCACTGGGCCACACTCACTCACACAGACAAACACACTCTTCATGGGGTAATTTTGGAGAATCCAATTGACCTTGATCCATGTTTTTGGACTGTGGGAGGAAACCCGAGAACCTGGAAGAAACTCATGCGGACACGGGGAGAACATGGAAACTCCATTCAAAACCGGGAATCCCTAGCGCAGGGAGGTGAACGTGCTAACCACTTAGCCACCGTGCCACTAAGTCAACTATATAAAGGGAAAAAAGAGTCTTAAGGTTTTACAGTTGAGCAGCACTGTGTAAATAACCCACAGATTTCGATATTCCACTTACACCTGCTAACAGGTACACAAATTTATGTGTAGTAAATAGAGTCGACATGAGAGTTCAGTGATGTGCTGATCAATCATATAACATTAACAGTTTAGTTTCTGCCTTTTGAACGGTGCAACTTTGATAACCAAAATTGCCCTCTGTGATTAATAAAGTATTTCTGAATCTGATTTTATAAATCATATTATATATTTTTTTATTTTGTTGAATGTTAACTACATACCCAGATGTGCAGTGTAATGGCTCACAAAACTACACACTTTCTTTTTGTTTGTAATTGTGCTGTTTTATTGCCTGGATTATGAATACATCTGGACTGCAACCAGAAACCACAGTCATGGGAAATGGCATTGGTGTAAACACATTCTGAGTGGCCCGACATTCTCCTTAATCCCCCTTCTCCTCTTTAGAAGTCCTAAAAAGATCCCTCACTGTATCCGCTCACACTGAATGCCATATTTACACCTGTCCCCACCGTCAATGTTATTATCCTAGTGGCTAATCTGTTAACATAAAAGAAATCATCACTTGTACAGGAGCGATCACATCAAAGGAAACACAACATCGCATTTCATCTGAAATCGTTTGGTATACATTGGCCTACACCACTCCCTATTGTTTAGCTGATGAACTGCAGCTGAGAGAAATACGAATGTATGAAACATTTAAATGAAGAATGACAGAATATGAAAAAAGTAATATCACAACGTGAGTAATATCACAAAAAAAAAATACTCAGATGAAACATGTAGACCAGCCACAGATTAAAATAATATTTTGATTTTGGTCTAAATTGTCCTCTTTCAACTTAACAAAATATACCTGGTCACTTGTAATTACTCAAAAAAAAAAAAAAAAGAAAGAAAAGAAATGCCTTGAGACAGTAAAGAGACAATCAAATCTACCCATTAATTAGGATTGTTCTCAAAAATAAAACACTTTTTTTATGGATTTGAAGCATTAAATTTTAAACCAGAGGAGAATTAATGCTGTCGCTCTCTAAGCAACAGGATAGTGAGCGTATAATGACAATGTTCAGGCCACAGAACTGAGACAAACTGGCTGTTGTACATCTGTGCAAGTCCATTTTGTCAGTTACCAGAAAAACACATGGTGGGGGGGGGGGGGGGGAGAATGCACGACAATGACCTGTTTGTTGTACAAATGACAATTACAACACACTCTCTCACATTATAAACACAGACGCACACACAAACACACACCTCTCCATCAATCACAAACAGTATCTTTTTCAAATTTGGACATTTCACAAAGATATCATCTTCAGACACATGCAAATACACGCACGCACACACACGCGCACACACACACACACATACACACACGCGGACATTCGTATAAACAGACCAATTTACAAATAAACATTTTCAGACACATGCAAGTACACATATACTCATGCGCACACACTCGCGCACACACACAAGCACTTGCTGATGAGGGAAATGAAATCCCAGCTTGTCATAAATGACTGTATGATGTCAAAAATGTAACTTGTAAAAAATCCTTATGAAACTTTTCTAAAGGTTTGCTTTTTTTTTGTCTTCCTTTTTTTAAGGATCTTGTCTTGTTTGAAAGTTTGTATAAAACCATCGAAATCAACACATGACAAAGAATTTTACTCTTCAAATAAGGAAAAAAACCTTCATGCATAATTCCTTTCCTGAATTTTAACGATTGTATGTTTATCTGTTACTATATATATATATTCATAAACTTTAAAAATCTCTCTTCATGTTAATAAACTTTTTTTTTTTTTACATTTCAGTCATTTATACTGTTTATTTTATTTTTCTCCCCCTCAATAAATCCAGAGCATGTTGCTCCTCAGAGTCTTGATCTCACAGTCTTTGGTCCTCTGTGTCACTTGAGAACATTCTGAGGGATGGACAGAAAGGCCGCAGCCTCACAGGAAGCAGAAGCAGTAAAGGAGAAAAAACCTGGCGTGATGTCGGTCCTTAAACTCCATCTCATTTGTAATTTGTTAGCCTTTTTTGACTGTTTCAGACGTCTCTGAGAGGCTAAAGCGGGACATTTATGCCAATAGCACCCCTTTGTGTTGAATAGAATAAGAGCAGAAAAATGTAGAATGGAAGAGCCTCCTATCTGAATAAGTCTTCATGAGCTGCCTCTCGCTGGCTTTTCCTCCTCTTTCCAGTGCTGGGGTTATGCGTCTTGCCAGTTTGGATGCTTTTTTGGCTGCCCGAGTTCGTGTGCTGGACCTGAGAGTTTTTGCTCGGTCGCAATGATCTACTCTGTAGAAAAAAGAGAACACAGTTGGTCAAAAACAAAATAGCTTTCCATCCCTGATCTGAATCAGTGCCGGTACCAGTGGCATTTTAACACATATACCTTACTATTAGATATGCATCGAAATGCTCTGTTTACACATGGTTTTAAAATTCTCCTTGTTTATTTAGATCACAAAGTAAATGATCGCCTAAAGCGCATTGGGATAGGCTAAAGCACCGCTGTGAATTAGCAGCTCAGAAACGAAATGAGAAAATAATCTGGGATTGATTTGGTTAAGACAGAGCACCGGCTCATGGTAATAAAATGACATCAGCTAAATAGTCAAAGAGTGGTTTAGAAAGCGAATCACGAATCATTACCCAGATGGCCTCAATCATCCAAAGGCTGAATCCTCGCATCAACAAAACAAGATGTAAACAATCTATGCAGCTCTGGATGGATAACTGTCCAGTATTTCTTTATTTGTTTGTTTGTTTGTTTAAATGTGGGTTAACTCCATTTTGAAATGGGTTTTTCTGAATGCCTAATTTGACGTTTTGTGCCGATGATTTGGTCTATTCTTCGTCCTTGGTGATGCTTTGGTTAGCTGTCCAGTAAACAAGAAGAGAAAGCAAAAAAGTGCATTTTAAAGCATATTACCTTGTTGCCTTTGTGACAAGAGGTGGGTGTGGTCTTAATGTGACTCTGCACCCTGTGATTGGTCTGATTCCTTTCGGGGTTGTGAACGCCGGAGCTACGCACAGGCTGCTGCTTTACTGTCTTCGGCGGCGTGACATCTGAATCCTGTACGTAACAATCAGAAAACATTCTAATTAGCGTCTCAGTAGAACATTTTAGAGATGTATGTACGAATGAAGTGTGTGCATGTACTTACTGCATCGCTGGAAGCTGTGGAGGATGGAGAGGTGGATGAGGAAGATGCTGATGAAGGTGAGGAGGGAGGCGGAGAGGAGGAGTTGGAAGATGCTTTACTGCGTGTTGGTGGAGAAAGGTCTTTGTTATTGTTATTACACTTGTCAAGCTCCTCATTTCCTGCATGCACAGAAATATCAAAATTCTATTAGATCACAAACAGTTTTGGTCAATGATCAGTACATTTTGTAATTGCTTTATTCTGGGTTAATTCTGATTGTACTTCTTAGAAAAACATTTGGACACATATATACTTGTATATAAATTACATATATATATACATATATATATACACACACAAGTATATATTTTTTGCAGTACATTGTATTATTTACTGGACAGGAACAATAAACACAGAGGGAACAGTTGACTGAAGGTGTGAAAGAATCCAAAACAAAGCTTAAGATCAAAGAAAAAAAACTATATTAAAAACAATAGGAAACCTTGATATGTACCATTAAGTGCAACCTCTTGGCTCCAGTTTGTAATGATCCATTCTCGATACTCCGTTACTTCTCGAGTGACACGAATTATTCTGCCCAGGATACTAGAACAAAGATAACGAAAGCCTAAAGTGAGCCAGGGTGTTTTCATGTGTTGTTCGTAGAGTCATAAAGTTTGTGTGTTTATCTACCTCTCAGACTTGTTGTTGGGGTAGTGTTTGGCAATAGGAGAGACAGCATGGCTCAGGACGTCATACGCGTAATCAAAAGCCTGTTTCACCTGCATGGCTCCGTATGAACTCCTTCCAACGTCATTACCTACACACATTCACACACGAAGCGTATTCATAAGCACTGAGACACACCAAAGAATCTGGATTTCAAGTCAGCAGCATGTCAGTGAAGTGCATATGTACCAGGCTGCAGAGGATCCTCTATGTACAGCATGGAAGGTCTGTATCCATCCAGCATGCCTTTAAGCACCTCATCTTTGGCCACGTACGAGCCGCCGTCTTTGATTCTGATGCCCGTTTTTAAATAGTTAAAGTGGCGACCGTACAGCTCAAAGAATTCGATCAGCTGCACACCCATGTTGGAGTTAGGACTACCGACATCCTCTCTGTAGTGAAGCTATAAATAAAAGATAAATAAGTACATTAAGTTAGACAGGTATTTCTTTACCAGGGATACAATTATTAAGTAGATTTGTGTTCATCTTAAATAGATCAATCCAAAATCAGTGTTACCTGTAGGAAGCTGACAGCCATCAGAAACAGACTGTATGATCCAATACCCCCAGTGAAGACCTCGTTCAGCTCTCTCTGCAGCAGGAACTGTTTTAGAACCAGTACCAGGTAAGGCAGCACGGGGAATTTCTATAACACATGGAAACATGAGACATTAAAGGATTTCAGCATGCAGTAGATCTTGCAATATCTGACCAAAACCAACAGGTGTTGACTTGTCCTGCATTTAAAGATGACTTAAAGTAAGAGTATGAAGGCAGAATATTTGCTACAGCTGATAAGCAATCATTTATACCACAAGATGGATCCATGTTCATTACTTTTAACATAATTAATAAATTTAATCTCACAAGGAAAGAGACAAACTCAGCATAATCAGTTTGCATCTTCATTAATTGAACTAGATTTGGACAAACCCCAAAAATGACAATTTATGGTTTGGATATTGGATGTTCTGAATTATATGATTTACACAGGATTAAAACAAATGTGTGATTATTGTTGAACGCTGAACACAGGATGGCAGGTGGATTTGAGCTAAATGCTTGTTCTCCATTATAAAATAAAGAATTAAAGCTTAAAGGTCTGAAGCCACATTATACTTGTAATTAATTGTATTTAACGAACATACCTTTTTGAAGTCTTTGATGAGAGTGGCAGCGTTGATTCCACTTTGCACATTAAAGCTGATGTCCACTTTGACCTCAGTACAGACGTCTGTCAGCTTAATGATCGGGACCTGCATCGGACAAAACCAGAGATTCAGCTGATTGTAGTTAAAATGCAGTTTAGCCAAATACAGAAATATTCCAGTGCACACTGATTTTACCGTTGCTTTATCGAGCACTTTGATGGAATTCTCATCTGCTATGTTTCTCTTACGCAATGCTTCCTCAAGTGTCCACAAAGGAAGTGTCTCCCAGTGTCCGAACACTACCAGGTCTATATCACTGAAAACAAAGCAGAAATAGCATCACTTACACATACAACATTCTGACTTAACTTACCTTTTATGTCATTTAACACATCTCAAGATATTTTACATACAAAAGCTTTAAGGTCTTTCCCTAAACATTTTATGTAGTATTTTATCATTCACATCACACTGCTGATTTCACTTTGTTGATACTACTTCTCCTGTCCTTCACCTTTGGTCTATCTTTGACAGACTGACAGCTGACCAGCCAACACAAGTGTGAGCTTTTAACTGTTGTGGGTGAAGAGAATATTTGGCTTTTGCTACTTATATCCAAGTGACAGCAATATATTATGTGCTTTATGTATCAGATGCATAAAAATGCACATGTGCATGTCTATATGCAAATACTACCAGTCCTTTACATAGGCAAGTGTGCTTTTGTGATAACACAACCTTCTAGCATTTGCCTAAGGAAAAAAAATGGACAAAGTGAGCAGGAAAACCTACCTTGTTGGCAAATACAGACCGGTGCTAAAACTGCCAAACACTTGCACCTGCAAATACCATGAGAAACATGTTAAATACACTGCAATTTCCTTCAAATTTTGTTAAAATGCAAATTGGTGACGAAAACTGGGGTTACTTTTAATGTGTAAATATTCCTCCCTTGAATTTAAGTCGTAAAGAAATTAGGGAGGCATGTGTGATGGTGGTTATCTGGCGCAAAATACTAAAAATAAAATACAAGCTAAAATGGTACACACAAAATTAGGATGCTAAAAATTTTGGCTCCTTGACATGTATTATGAATATCTTAAAAATAAAGGTAAAGGATAAGATAGACCTTTATTTGTCCCATAATGGGGAAATTCACAATGTGCAATATTTGTTTCACTTTATTCCTCTATTATATGTCTGTAAACAAATGAAAATTAGAATCGTGTACATACAGATTTCTAATTCTATTTTTTCCCTATTTTTTAAAATTTCTTTCTAATGACTAAATACCTTTTTCACCTTTCTTCTAATGTATCTGTTGCTGGGAATGTGAATTTCCCCATTGTGGGACAAATAAAGGTCTATCTTATCTTATCTTTTACCCATGTTTTTAAGATATTGGTAAAACATGTTAAGGAATCAAAATTTTTAGCATCCTGTTTTTTTGTGTATCATTTTAGCTTTTATTTTATTTTAAAAGTCAGTGTGTGTGTGTGTATTCCCTATACAAATCCATGCGATGCTTTAATTATCATGATATTTGACACACTTGCTCTGCTGAGGTTTATAAACTCTTTACAACCACCAAGAACAACTCGAGATGTCTCACCACCTTGACGTGGTTTGAGCACCAACACTAGTGATTGGTGGACTAGAGGGGTTAGCGCTACTGTGCGCATGGAAATCTTATATTTAGGTGATGTGGAAGTTATTTTGTTTGGTCTTCTTAATTTTTATTCTCGGTTAGTTAAATATCTTTTTTTTTCTAAGAAGGAAAAAAAAAAGCTACTAAGAAGCGACCAATAAGCGTAATTTATGTTTATGCCATTTGCCGAAAATGTCAATCACAAGCCCGGACAAAGACTGACCAAGAAAAGCCTAGAACAAAATAGGCTTCAGGTAGCATTATGTTTTAAGTTAATTAAATTAATTATACGGATGATATAATATACACTTACATTTTTAAATTACGCAGAGACGCGAACATTTATCTTCAATGGGTTTAATCATTTTGTGTTTGTGTGTAAATGCAAAGGGGAGGAACATACTTTTGCACTCGGCCACAGGTCAATGATGACTCTCTTGATCCGGTCGACAACTTCCAGCCTCATTTTTTCTTCCTCTGGCCGAGGAGACATGTACTCATAAAAGTCTTTAATCTCCTCATGGAGCCTGTCGAAAGAAAGTTTACGATTCTGTGAACAAAACAGAATTTGTATGCAAATCTACAGCTCGCAAAGTGCCAAAGAAAATCCCATTCATTGAACCAATGTGTGAAATCAGACAGTATTAAATACAAATGGACACCAGGGGTCATTATAATTCCAACAATTTTCAAATCGAAAAAACTGAGGGTGCAGACTTTCAGAAAAAAATAGGGTTTATTGGCATTTTATGCCAAAATATTTTATTCTTGTTCAAATTCTGGTAATTTTATTTATTTACATACATTTAATTTATTTTAAATATATTTAGTACGACTTTACACCAAAATGTACATCAGCCAGAACCAGATTAACACTATAATGCCACTCAATCCATCTTGCTATTCAATCATGCCAACAGTCATGATAATTCCACATACCTCATTTGCATCAAAAAGATCAGTGACTAACTAATAAGTTTTGAATGAGTTGTGAAATTAATTGTGCAATTCATTAATAAATACAAATAAAGCTAAATGATGAAACACTACTACTATGAGTTTGTCCCACTGTTCCAAAGATACGGTTCAAGCTGCATTACGCTCACAAAGAACAGCTATATGCTTTACTTCCGTGTCTGCTGCACAACTAACTAAAGCAAGCACAGCTTTGTAAGAAAGTGAGGTCTGACTGCTGCATCCCACTAAAAATAAGCTAAACATTGATTTATAAATTTAGAACCATGAGGATATTTTGGTGCCCTATTCCAAAATATGACACGGTACACAGTCAGACTTTATAAACACATAACCATAACTTACTCAAAAGTGATTTTGGACATTTTTAATTTTTTTTCGAGGAATAAATTAAATAAACTATTGTACATTAATTTTCACTGCTTTATAATCAACGTACTCAGTTTTTTCCATCAATAAGGTAAGTTTAATACTACAATTAAGCAACTAAACAGAATTTAGTTTTTAACCTTGAAGTACAAGTTCAGCAGATGAGCTTTCCTGTTCCCTCATTTTGAGGGGTTACAATTTACAACAGTTATTTATAATAGTGCTTAAAAGTCCAGATATAATGCTCAGGTATCTGATGTTCACACACTGTGCAGCTTTCAGATTGGTTTCTTAAGTATGAATAATACTTAAATATTAAGCCATGTGGTGTAAAGTACTACAGCCAGGTAAGTATGGTAGGTGTGACATACACAACAACAGAAATAGAATTTGTATCTCAAAATAAAAATATTTTTCCACAATTGTGGACTGGATTCAATAATGGTCATTAAGTTAAAGAGTATTAGTGGATAAAGTATTAATGGAAACCATGGTTCTGCATCCTGCCCTAAACTTGGACTGCAACAATTACACTGCATCCATTATCAAAATAAATGCATAATAGACACCATGAAATAAAAACACTGCACTACACAGGAAAACTCTTGGTAGGACCCTTTAAAATTCTGGTTATGATTTTTATTTCAATGCAAAAAAATGCTTAAAGAAATAAACTACTGTACAAAAGAAAAGCAAGACTATTTTCTCCCACTCTTATAAATAACTTGCTTGAGGTTGTCTGCAGGCAAATTTGTATACTCCTACCTCTCCCTGTCATACACAGCAGGGCTGTGTGGAAACCCAATGGACTTTGGCAGTGTTAAACTGAGCAAACCATGACCAGGATTTAGGTTTCGATTCAGCACAACATGCTACTATATGTGATTCACTTTCATTTCAGCGGAACCGAATCTCAGTTGCTCTTGTCACATAAGGGCAAGTCTCTGTAGCAACTAATCAGTAAGGCAACACTATCTCTAGTTTTACAACCTTAGTATGCCAACGTAGTAAACACAAACATGCCAGTAATAAATGGGTTTGTTACAAAACCATTATAAAGGTGAGAAACATAACCAAGACAATTAGCTTATTATTAAATGCTTTCAGTGCTTTTTAACAGAAGGCAAACTTTTTTAAATAGTGCATAAAATTACACACACATATACACGGGAATTATTTGGGCGGTAAATACTGCAGTGCCACTAACAATGTGGTAGTGTGTTATGCTAATATGAATATGAAAGTGACCTTTGGAATGTGTAGGTTCTAACACAAATTGAGCAACATCAGGTGAGGTACCATATCTAACTTTACAATCACAAAGGTGAGGCAAAACGATATATCTTACCAAGTGCCAGTTAGTAAACAGTGTTTAAAAAATATTTGCTCAACTGCTTATCCAACCATACCAGCTCAACACACATCAACACCAATTGCAGTGTCCACCACCAAATCATACCTGAACATTACAGAACGAAGGGAAAAAAGATATCCAAGTTATGAAGAGAAATGGGCTGACT
This sequence comes from Corydoras maculifer, assembly GCA_019802435.1. NCBI lineage: Eukaryota > Metazoa > Chordata > Actinopteri > Siluriformes > Callichthyidae > Corydoras > Corydoras maculifer. The sequence goes on from JAFMOD010000438.1 coordinate 936,068, forward strand.
ATAGTCTGTAATTGTAGAACCATACCGTGCATCTACAGAGTAAACTGAGCTGATAAAATAGACGAATGGATTCTAGAACTAATTTCCTACAACCGTATGTACTTATTTTTCTGTCTGTGGAAATGTAATAATACTTTCCAGCTTAATCATTATATAAAATACTACAATTCTAATCAGCTCTTAAAAGCTAATCTGTTTTTTATTATAAAAAGGGTATCATCCCAAACAACAATTATTAACTTGAATAATAAACATCCTATTTTGAACTATTTAAAACATGATTCAATAACTTAAATGCATACATTTAATGAGTTGCTATTTATTAGTAACAACACAGATGTCAATTTCAATCCAAATGTTAACACAATTTCCTCAAGCTACTCAGTACATGAGAATGTTATGTAATACATCGCAAACATGTTTTTAAAGCATGTTATATAACATCTTAGGCATGATGGCATTTTTTTCCTTGTTTGCTCTGCATTATGTCACTCAGCATATTAGTTGTCAAATCACACACATTTATTCTGTTTGCCATGGTTTATTCATTATCCCATTGACTACTTATTATATAACAAACTGATTAGTGAATAAGCATCCAACAGCCAAAAGACTTTATAGACATTACATCAAGCAATGATTCACAAACCTAAACAGGCCAGATATATGTGACAATATATCTCTTTCTGTTGCATAAACAAACCAACAAACCTCTAACACATGGCAACATAAGTCAAAAAGCAAGAGCATGCATGCATCAAAACCAAATATTATCTGCAGTAATGACATTAACTAAGAACGTCATCCGAAAATTTTTTATTTTAAAAATAAATGGTTTGGGAAATGCTTCAGGACCTATTAAATTGTGGTCGATATTGATGTGACGTGTACCCTGCATGTACATTTCAGACAACATTTTTTGCACACACAGTTCGATCTAAAACGACTTTCAAAACATGGTGGGCTGTAGGATTTTTATAGTGTACCAGATAGTGATGCAGAATCACTGCTGAGATTTCAAATACTACAAAAGAGTTGATACACTTGTCAAACATCATCACCATAAACAGTGTATATTGATTGTTTTAATATGTGCATACACTGCAAATCATTTATTTAAGAAAGATTTTACATTTTTTTTATACTTTTAATGCTGCAGTTGGTGGGGAACTTCAACACTTTCATTTATAGATTTATAGATACATCAATAGAAATAAATCTAGTAATATATTTACTTGCTTTTAAAGTTTCATTATTAATTCAGTTGTTATTTATCTTTATTTTTTCAGCTCTGTTATATTGCAGACGTTATGAGACAACCTTTCCTCTCTTGTTTTATGATGTAACAGGTGCAGTGGATTTCCAATGTCTGACTTACAAAGATCCCTGCATAATAGGAATTTACTCAATGACCGGTGTGAGGTCACATTTCCCTCTGGCTGCTGGCCAGGCTACTCAAACCATGCATGATGGTCCATGTGACCAGAGTGTAACCAGAAACTCCAGCACCAAAATAAGTGGGGATCCTCTGAACATTAACAGTATTTAATTTCTTTTCTCTTAACTGCTGTGCTTTGCATCTTTTTTATTTTGTTTCTGAGTAAGCTCATCTTCCTTCACTGTCCAATAGACTACAAAAACAAACTCCTCGCAGCCCCCACAAACCACAGAAATGGATATTTAATATATTCTAGAGGCTCTCCTTGTTTTTGTATTTTTTTTTTTAACTTTGCATGTCATTCTTGGGGCTTCCAACTGCTGTGATGGCTGACCAGCCAGAGGCTATGTGACATCAACAAGCCAAAAATTATGAGCCCGCGTATTTAAGGTGAAAGAAGCTGGGATCTGTGTCCCACAAATGTAAACAGTTCCAAACAGAAGAGAAGCTAAATAAAACATACTGTCTCTTTGCTCTTCATATATGCTGAATATATGTCACACTTTCATTATTTAAACTTTATGACACATCCTTGCATGAATAATTTCACCAAGGAAACTTTTTTAAAGGAACAACAGGTCCCATCTCCAAACTATTATGAAAATCTGAGTTAGAGACAGAGAACAGAGTCAGATGGAAATGACTCAAAATCGAGACAATAGTCGACACCATTTATTGAAACCACGGAAACACGTTTAATCAATCGTCACTTAAAACTGCAGGAAAGCATGCAGCAACCAGGCCTTTACTGCTCCAGGCTGTACGTGCTGCTATGCAGCTCAGCAGGAGAACATGTTCGCCATTTCAAAATCTACACAATGCTGCACCCTTACAACTTGAGTACAAAAACACTAGTTAAAACTTTATGCTGCTTTTAAATCAGAAACAGTTAGATAGAAATCAAATAATGAGTGTAGAAACAATTTGGTGCTTTTGTTAACAAAAATAAATGAAAGTTGCATTTGATTTTTGGGCCATAAGATGCACTTTTCGTAATTGCATTCCATTTGCATTTTTTATTAGGGCTGGATAACATAACCAACACTTAGTACTACAGTATTTCAGTCTAAAGACATATTAATATTATTTCACAATATTATAATTTGTATTTTAAGTACAAGTTTTATTTTTATTACTGATAGGTCAAAACATTACACAGATGGAGTCAAGTCAAGTTCCACAGGTTAAAAATAATAAAAACATAACTCATGTCATGTTTTAAAATTAAAACCTACTAGGGTCACATAAGGATGCAGCTTCAAAGTCACACATTGCTTTTAGCGTTGCATTTGAATTTATTTAGCTTGTTTCTTGTCTAGCAAGTACATTCAGGAATCCTCACACAGCCATACAAATCTCTTCCGTTTAAATGTGATTTTTTTTTTTTTGTCATAGGCACTTTGACAATTCAAAAACGAAACAACCCATGCAAAAAAATGACAGCCTTAACATTCAGCCTCGGTCCTCACAATTTTTTTCCAGGGCATTTATCAGGGCATTTTTCCTTTCCACTGTCACTTTGGCTTGTTCTTTACAGGTTCAGGCTAAAGTAGACATGTTTGGGCAAACTAACACCACGTAAGCAATGTAAAACAGCCAGGAGTCGCTTCACTAATATTTGACATGCTGGAAGTGATATGTACGAAGACAACTTATTTGCAGTGAACTATTATCAAGGTTCTGTGCAGTGACCATGCTCTTTGAGAGCACTTCTGTGCCAAAATACATAAGGATTGCTAATAAAATCATGTTTTTTTTAAAATTATTCTTCAGATCAGTTGCACAGTGTTTTGCTTTGTAACATGTAACGATCACAATAATATATATATATATATATATATATATATATATATATATATATATATATACATACACACATACATACACATTATATATATGTATATATATATATATATATATATATATATATATATATATATATATATATATATATATATATATATATATATATATATATATATATATATATATATATATGTTTAAATGAAGTGTTCGCATTCAACACTGTAATTAAACACTTGTGGGAGTTGTCAGAAATGACATGGCTACACTTGAGTCACAGGTACAAGTCTGAGTGATGTTATTTATGATAACGTACAACCTTGAGTGTTTTATTTTATACAGCAGATTGACAAAAGCCTTTTGTTTAACAGTAATAATTCACACTACATTAAGATTTATTTGTTTAGTTAATCACTGATTTGGCTCTGCAAACACAAATTTTTTTTTTTTGGTTGCCTGCTCTTTAACCCAGCTCGTATGCGGGTGATGTTATTTGGTTGGGTTACTTCGTCATGTTAAGTCATATATTTACATATTTCTGAGGAGTGGGACTAAACTCATGCAGGCACAGGAAGGAAATGCAAACTTCTCACTGGCTGTGACTGGAGCACAGATTAAGCTCTGTATGGTGACTGAGCAACATACCGCATTATCTTTCATTTGTTACCATGTGTGATGAATAAAAGTAGATTATATCATGTATCCGATGGAGTGATAAAACAAGGGCAAAGCTGCACAGCATTTGGAACTGGTTTAAACACCTGCATTGTAAAATGTCACTCATTTCTTGGCAAAGCCTTAGTGAAGTATTCCAGTTCTCCTTTAAAACATGCCATCATCACAAATATTAGCATGGTGAAAATTCTTCTCAGCCAATCAGATTGTGAGGTCTGAAATGTGGGTCAATACACTTAAACATCTATGACAGATTCAGCTGTCTTCCCTAACAAGTTCGAAATGTACTTGTATTTTACACATCTGGTGAATGGCTGACCACAAGACGTTTCTCATTTTGACCACTACATTGAGGTTATTTTTAGTTCCATAGTCATACAAGCTGGTATAAGAGCATGTATGTCACACGGATTCCTTTGGTCACTAGTGAGGTCGGCTGATGAAGTCGAAAAAGCAATAATGTCACATTATGAGTGGCTTATGCAGGATTTCCACTGATTTTACATGGCAACAACAGCTTACTATGATGACAGCGGCTTCACCATTAGTAACAAACAAGTAGGGGAAAGGTCTGTCTGCAATTCAAGGCGAAGTTTGTTTTGTTTCCAACTGTCAAACTTTACATGGTCCAAAATTCAGTCTGACATCATGTGTGTGGAACGCTGGTAACTACAACCAGGACTCAGACCAAAGCCCAATCAGGCGCATAAAAAGGACAATATGTTCCCACTGTGTCCACATGGGTTTCCCCTGGGATCCACTGGTTTGCTCCCACAGTTCAAAACCATGGATTCAACGTAAACCGCATGTTCTAAATTGCCCCATAAAGGGTGTGTGTGTGTGTGTGTGAGTAAGTGAATGAGTGTGACCAGTGATAGATTGGTGCCCTGAACTGGGTAAATCTGCCCAGCGCCCCAATGTTCTGCCCTGGATGGGCAAAGGGAACCCCCTCCCTCGCGACCCTAGCAGAGGATTAAGCGGAAGACAAATGAGTAGTGGTAACAACTGCTTTCAGAGGTGGCTAAAGGTTGTGGCACCACCTCTGCTCCAGTCGCTCACAAGACCCACACCTACCCGATTATTCCCTCGGAGTAGTTCCTCCGTTTCCACGGCGTGCCGGTGTAGGCATCCCCCGAATCCGAGCCGTTGAGTAACCCGCTCCTGTTCAATCCAAAAGTGCTCGCCTTGTTTTCACGTTTCCTCTTGTTGCGCTGAGCCTCCTGTGCCCCTCTCCATGCTGCCTCCCTGGCGCCGCCCCGGCCAGCCGCACTCCGCTGGTTCTGGTTGAAATTATTGCTTTCCAGAGGAATAAAGTCCCGCTGCTCCGCGATTTCTCCGGACATCCCTCTGGTGGTGGGCTCTCCGCAATCGGGAGCCCAGTTGTCGGCCGCGATCGCACCGTCGCCGTTCACTTTTGGGCTCGGTGCCCTCTGAGCCAGGCTGTAGCTGCTGCCGTTCGCAGTGAAGTAGAGATTACCGAGGCCCTGCGTCGTCTCCCAAATCTGCATCCACAAACTGTTGGCGGGTCCGCGCTGTTCTGGCTGGAACCAGGCGATTCTAGGATCCATCAAACGCCCCCCGAGAGCAAAGGCGTGAACGGTAGCTGCTCGGGCTAAAGCTGGGGCGCTAGCTCGAAAGTAGGGCTAGCCAGGCTAAGCTAACCGTACTCGGCTCGCCAGCTGGTAACTTCGCCCAGGCTCCGCGCTAAAATAGTCCCAAACCGCCAGACGATTCCATTAACGCGTCCGAGCGAGAGAACGGGCTGTCAGCTTCATATGAAAAGCGCGAGAACACAAACGAAGAGCGGCTGAGCGTCCGGACTGAAAACTTCTAGAAGCGGAGCGCCGAGTCCAACAGCCAGTGTACCTAATCTGACCTCACTCGCGCACTCGCGCTCGCCTCGCTACTGCGCAGGCGCACGCTGAGGCTGAGGCGTGAAAGGTGAGCAGTGACACCAGCTCGAGCTCACGTTTTCAATTTAGGGCGGCACGGTGGCTTAGTGTTTAGCATGTTCTCCTCTCAGCGCTAAGGATTCCCGGTGCGAATCCCCATCTGGGTGGAGTTTCCAT
>JAFMOD010000438.1:960814-1128909 GCA_019802435.1 Corydoras maculifer
ATATATATATATACATCCCAAAGGATAAAAATTCATACCCATGTGCCTAAAACTTTTTTTTAAATCAATTGTAGTTTAATCAATACTCAAAATCAGCCCATCTGGCTCCGGCAGTCATGCCACTGTCAAACTTTTGATTTGCCCTTTAGTTTCATAATGGATTATCTGAAGTAGCTGGCAAGTTTTTACATGAGTTTATGGCTTTATAACATGATTATAAATAACTGGGCATAAAAAGCTGTGCAATTCTCATATAAAGTGCTTTGTAAAACTGATATCTAAAAGCTGAAAGTGTACGTATGTGTCATTTTTTTTCTGGTTCTAAACACTTTAATGATTTTCTACCAGTTTTTTGTGTGTCTGTAGAAAATTTTACCTAATCAGGAAATAACATGGCCCTTAGCCTGAAATTATAAAGGGGGCTCACAGTATTCACATTTCCATTTATTTTTATATAACTGGCATTTAAATGAAATTTAAATGAAAACGAAATATCAATTTAGTAAATTGTTCTGTCATAAAACATGTTTAAAAGCGTATTATGTAATGGGACATTAAAGCCACCCATTTTGTGAAAAAATGTGTGCAAGTCACCTGATGCTATAGCCAGTTGGATGTTATAGGGATGTCGCTCGAGACATGGCAGCAGAGCATCCAGCAGTCTAGCTTTATTAAACGCTGACACTGCTGTACTGCTGCACTCACTAGGTAAGCATAGCAGAACAATATCAGGAGAATAAGATGGGTAAGAGAACCTAAATATTATTATTAAATATTCTATAAATTTAAGCAATGAAACAAACTATATTTTAATGTGTACCACAGGTTCCAGAGTAAGTTCACAGCTTCGTTTGCTACATCATCTACAGTGGGCTTCTGATCCTTTACTGGACTGGAGTTCACCTGAAACCCCATAGAGCACTGTTGAAAACACACAACTCATGTTAGAACGAGTAAACAGTCAATAACTTACAAGTGTGAAATAGTAATAGTAATAGATTCAGAGATAAAAAACACACACAGCAGGTGATCAGTCCATCTCTGGGTGCGCACACAAACACTGACAGCAATTTAATAAGCCACAATTGACCAATATATGATTGAAAGGTGGTGTGTGTGTAATTATGATAAGTAACAAATGTTAGTGTAAGCTTTTCTAAAATATAAACTTATCTTAGTTTATATACATACAAAATATATTTTTATTATTCATCCATCCATTATCTTCCGGTTTATCCTCTATTAGGATCGTGGGGGGGGGGGTGTCCTCATGCCCATCCAGGGGAGAGGGTTTCAGGCGCTGGGCAGATACACTCAGGACAGGGCGCCAATCTATCACTGGACACACACTTACTTACACAGACACACTCCATATGGGGCAATTTGTTTTTGGACTGTGGGAGGAAACCGGAGAACCCAGAGGAAACCCACTCGGACACGGAGAGAACATGGAAACCAGATAGGGATTCGAACCGGGAATCCCTAGCGCTGAGAGGCGAACGTGCTAACCAATAAGCAACGGTGCCACCCTATATTTCTATTATATTATTCATTCATTCATTATCTCCCGCTTATCCTCTATTAGGGTCGCGGTGGGGTTCCCCATGCCCATCCAGGGGAGAACGTCTCGGGCGCTGCGCAGATACACCCAGGACAGGGAGCCAATCCATCGCTGGGCACACACTCACTCACACAGACACACTCCATAGGGGGCAACTTTTTGAAAATTCAATTAACTTGATTCATGTTTTTGGACTGTGGGAGGAAACCGGAGAACCCGGAGGAAACCCACGCAGACACGGAGAGAACATGGAAACTCCACCCAGATGGGGATTCGAACCGGGAATCCCTAGCGCTGAGAGGCGAACGTGCTAACCACTAAGCCACCGTGCCGCCTCTATTATATTATATTAAATATAATTATATTGATAAACGAAAAATGTGATACCACAAGATGATGAAAAAGCCACCATCGGTACTCTGTCTACATTCATGAGGTAATAATGGTGTTAACTCACGCCTGGTAAAATGCAGATCTTCTATGCATCAATTACTTATTCATGAATGGAAAGAAAAGCAGCCAAAAGGACCCAATGAGAAAGAATTATACAGCTGGAAAGATTCTACAACAATAACTCATGAATAAATATGAAGAAACAGAGTTTATAATCATGAGACATCCTTAAACAGATGTTTAGTTTCTTCAAACACAAAGTGTTTTCTGACCTCCCTCAGTAGAACAGTCAGAGGAGTAAGGACATCCTGTTGCACCATGTGATCACAAACGTCAGGTCCTCCACAATCACTTAGGTTTCTGTAATACAGGTACATAGCCCAGTAATTAGCACTAGTCAGGATTTCAAAACTTTGTGAGACCAAATTTGTAAGGAAAAAGCAAATCTTTAACTCTTAATATGTAGTAAATCATGGTTTATTAATATAAACAGATGGCAAAAAGTATGTGAGCCCGTTGAATGTGTCTTTTACCTGAGTGCACCAGCAGCAGTCTCTCTGACTGCCAGGCTTTTATCCAGCAGTAACGGTCCCAGCCTTTTAACTACACCGTCATGAAGAAAACCCTGGATAGTCTGACTTTGCTGCACTAGCCGTGATATACTTGCACATGCATACTCACGAGCATCAGCAGATGGACTGTGCAACTTTGGGAAGAAACACAGATTAAAAACATTGGAGAGATTAGTGGAAAAATTGTGTATGTGTGTGTGTATGTGTGTGTATACAGATATTTTATAACAGAGTGGCCATATCAGGGACATACAGGATTTAATGTTAATTTAGCATACAACTGGCATGTTTTCTAGCTGCATAAAACTATGGCTTCTACAATTTGCAGCTTCTACAAAAAAGTAACATTATTTTATGTTAAGAAGTACGTATGATTATTACACATGTAGGTCTATTATACACAATACACATTATTCAAATTGCATATTAAACACTCAGCATTCTGATTGTCTAATTGAAACACAAAATGCTTTAATTTGTTAAATATATAATTCTATGATGAGAACGAAATTGCAAAGGAGGGCTAGACTCGATGATTTTACACTCACTGGAACATTTATAACTCACTTCACACAGTGTATGTGTGTGTGTGTGTGTGTGTGTTTCACTGCAAAGATTAGTTAAATGTGGAGGACAGAATCGTCTGTATGTAAGTTCAGCAGCCAAAGTGTAACTTTTTATTATTCATAGTATTATTGCAGGCTTAGTGGTTAGCATGTTCTCCTCTCAGCACTAGGGATTCCCAGTTCGAAACCCAATTTGGGTGGAGTTTTCATGTTCTCCCTGTGTGCACGTGGGTTTCCTCCCACAGTCCAAAAACATGGATCAAGGTCAATTGAATTCTCCAAATTGCCCCATATAGAGTGTGTATGTGTGAGTGAGTGTGTGCCCAGTGATAGATTGGCGCCCTGTCCTGAGTGTCTCTGCCCAGCGCCTGAGATGTTCTCCCTTGGATGGGCATGGTTAACCCCACCATGACCCTAATAGAGGATAAAGCGGAAGATAATGGATGGATGGATATTATTATTGCTATTGCACATGTGATCCTTAGGATACAGTACTGTGTATTGCACAGATAACATTGAGGTAGGAATGACCAGTAATGCCATACTATTCATTGCATCAACAGTATAACTAGATAAATAGTTGAGCTGTTGGTCAAATAATTAACTATTACATAATATTAGTGTGGTAGCTCAGTGGTCAGGCTGTTGGGCTAGCAATCTGAAGGTTGGGGGTTTAAATCCTAGGTCCCTTAACCCTCATTACTCCAGGGATGCTGCGGCCAATCATGTGTTAACTTTGTAAGTCACTTTGGATAAAAGCTTCTGCTAAATGACCAAATGTAAATGTTATATTAATGTTAAAATTGTTAACTCAACAAAAAGACAAACTACTGTTTAAATACTGCGGCCTGGGATTTATGTATGTTATGACTGCATATTAACAATATATATATATATATATATATATATATATATATATATATATATATTGTCTTAATAAGAAATAGTATAAAATTTAGATTTAAATACGATTACATTAACGTCAATCTCAGTTCCCACCCGTAATACCACTAGCACCGCCTCCTACACCCGGATTGGCCACTGTCAAAATTGACGAACAACGGATTGGCAATTCCCTCATCAGCCTAAACGTTTCAACCAATCAGAGTTAACATTACCCAAAACGGTTAGAAAAAAAAAAACTGGCCAATACCTTCTCCAGCAGTTCAGCATGAGGGTTTTCATATTCATCATCCTCGTCGTCATCAATTTTAACAGCCCCTACTGCCATTCCATCCTGTGTAAACTGTGGTCGCTTAAACCTGGTATTCTTTGTTTTTCCCATGTTATTAATTTAAAACTAGTTAAATGCTAAAACGCTACAGCAGCACGGGACAGCTGTCTGCCATGTGGATACTGTGTACCGCTGCCGGAAATTCATCCAGAACTGCCGCGCGGTGTCGCAAAGACAGACCTATTTGGACTTTGGCGCCATCTAGTGGTTAATACTAAAAAAAATCAATAACTATTATGTATTGTTTTGTTTATATATATGAAACATTTAAAGTAAAATTTAAAGTAATATATATATATTATATATATATATTATCTTCTGCTTGGAGGGGCACCAAATCATCACTTGCCACGCTCACTCAGACTCTGTGTGCATGCTAAACTATTTTAATACTTTAAGCTTTATAAAAAAAAAAGAGTTAATAGAAGCACCATTGGGCATACTGAGCTAGTGAACTGTATATGTTATGTTTTATTAACACACAATTGAACAATTCAAAATACATTTTTCTTAAACATCCCTGACCAAGGTTAGTCCTAAAGATAAACATTACTTCAGGCCATCTATACCCGATTAAGATCATGTTGAAATAGAACTAATTACTGACAGAAAATGTCAACTCTTCGCTCTGTTGTGTAAGTTGGTATTGTTATAAGCCAAATAATTATTTCCCTCTGCCTTTGATCCATGTGCTCGTTATTGCATAAAGTGAAGGTCTGACAAGGTCACACTGGTGATTTTCTACTGTTCCCATTTTAGCAGACTTAATAAATCAAGAAAGAAAGGGTCCCACACTTGGGAATGATCTTTAACTGGAGCCGACATCTGATCTCTGACCCAATTCACCTCCCGTTTTTCAGAATCCAGAGGTCTTTCTGGGCTCCGCACGTGGCCAACAGCCCTTGCAACTGTCCTGGGAGAGGACTCGAAAACTGTAGACTTTGCCAAGAATATGAGTTTCAAAATCGACTGCACGCCACACATAGTGCCAAGGGTGTCAGGGGAGTTTTAAGAGGAGTGTGAAGTGAAAGCAGAGACAAGAGATTATATCAGCGGGATTTCAACATAAGATTCATCTTAAAGTGCTTGAAGGGTCACTGAAGGCAGCACTGTAGGACACATGAACACACAATATGGTACAGTAATAATGACAGTTTAACTTTAACATGAACAAAGTTAACAAGCCATGAAAGATCCTGTTAGCAAATTTACAATGTTAAAACTGACCTGTCGACCTGTCTGTTCACGCAGAAGGAGATTTTAATCTTTCTGTGGAAGCATGATTAAATATACAATGCACACCATACAGACAGAACCATATGATCAACCCGAAATCACGATCATTATTATGCCATTATTATTATGAAGATGTGATCAGTATAGCATGGAATAAAATAGGGTCTGGCTCGCACTGTGCAACATATATACTTAACATGTGGTTTATGTGGTTTGCAAGTTAATAAAATGTAAAACGCATATAGCAAAAAATCAGCTGAACTCAATCTTAATTTTATTTGTCATTCCAATAATATAAAGTAGAGCGGCACGGGGGCTTAGCACCTTTCAGGGCTGGGGATCCAGGTTCGAATCCCAATCTGGGTGGAGTTTCCATGTTCTCCCCCTGTCTGCGTGGGTTTCCTCCGGGTATTCTGGTTTCCACCCACAGTCCAAAACATGGATTCAAGATAAATTGAATGCTTTAAATTTCCCCATATAGTGTGTTTTGTGTGTGAGTGTACCCAGTGATAGATTGGCACCCTGTGCTGGGTGTATCTGCCCAGTTGACAAGACGTTCTCCCCTGGATGGACATGGGGAACCCCCTGTGACACTAGTAGCAGAAGATAATGGCTGAATGAATGCCCATCTATCCATCCATTATCTTCCAGTTTATCCTCTATTAGGGTTGCGGGAGGGGGGGGATCCTCATACCCATCCAGGGGAGAACGTTTCAGGCACTAGGCAGATACATCCAGGACAGGGCGCCAATCTATCGCTGGGCACACACACTCAGTCACACATACACACTATATATGGGGCAATTTGAAAAATTCAATTGACTTGATCCATGTTTTTGGACTGTGGGAAGAAAACCGGAGAACCCGGAGGAAACTCACGCGGACACAGGGAGAACATGGAAACTCCACCCAGATTAGGATTCCTGGATTCATCAACGTGGGATGAATGAATTAATACATAAAATTAAAAATGCAGCTGCATGAATTAAATAAACATTTTTGCCCATTCCAGGCCATAACTAACATAACTATAATGAGTTATATTGCTATATCCTTATTATGATGGATCCGTGAACACAGAAGGGAAACCAAAAGAGGACCTTGTCTTGTGACATAAACATATTTACCACAAGATGGCAATCTTAACCTGCACAAGCTGCTCTAACAGTGTGAACAGTGGTGCACTTGAACAGTTCCACATGCTGACTCATGTATAAACCAAGATAAAGTAGGTAGATTTAAAAGTGCTGGGTTCTGAGCGTCCCACCTTCCCAAACAATGAGTTATGAATTGCATCCCTGCTTCAATGTGCACCTGAAGAGCATGCTGTTTAACAAAGTAACCTATTCTTTCAGTATGAACCCTGCAGACTTTACTCCCTCATTCTAACCGTTCCTGTGGTTCCATCGCAAACAACTGCAAGCGATTACTGTGTAAAGCATAAACGTGAGCTTCAGTGTTTCATGTGCCCCCAGCTGACCTGCTCTACATGCCATTTTTTCAGTGAAGTGAATTGAAGGAGACACGCTTGTTGTATGTGTTGGCAGACAGCCTGCACATTCTTGAGGATCACAACCACAATGCCTTGCTGCTGAACAGAGTGCAAAGGGCAGGAGAACACATTCCTGCAGCCTTTGCCTTTTTTATGCCGATTGTCATTTATACACAAAGTTATCACTGTGTTCACTATCTGAATTTGGGGTAGTGATGAGAGTTTTAATATTGAATGATTGAGAAAAGCTTAATCAAGAGTTTAAACTGCATCAGCTTCACCATCAGCGTTATTCTGACTGATTCCTGCACTTCCTGCAAAGAAATAATGATTAAATAAGTTCAATCACCAGTATAGATATAGATATAACATCTCATACTGATCTGCCAAATAGAGGTAATACAAAATACTACTAATCAATGATTTAGTTTTTAGTAATTATTATATTACTTCATTAATTTAATTTATTGCTTGAACAAATTTAAAAATATAATTTCCTGCTAACAATTTCTAAAGTTGCATTATATGATTTATTATTTTTATGAGGTGCTGAGGGGGACTGGAGCCTATCCCAACTCTCATTAAACAAAACACTGGGACCAGTCACTGCAGGGACCACATTCACATTTCAAGTTTCTAGCTGTCATGTTTTTAAGCCTGCACGAGTAATCCACAGATTTTGGAACCTCACACAGACACAGGGAGAACATACCAATCCCCCACAGTAAGGTTTTGTTTGTCCTTGCCAAGAAATCAAGCCCATGAAGAACCCATGCACAAATCACTGAGCTACCACATCACCATTTTAGCTTTTTTAGCAATAGATGGTTGTGATAATCTGCAGAAAAAAGAAATCTATAGAATGCAGTGTTGGGTAAGTAAACGGTTAAAAACACATTTGCTTTTATGTTATGACAAATATAAATACTAGAACCTCCCAGACAGGCTGTGTGTGCAGTGTGTTTACAGTGCCTGTAAAAAAAAAGCTGCCATTTGGACTTTTATCATCTGTAAACATTTGGGGTTGCTTTGATTGGTCGGGCCACGGCAGTGCAACATTAAGTGGCAATAAAAGGAAATTTTGAAAGTCTCTGGGATGTGGTAGAAAAGAGTTTACAGAGTGGTTTGACTCTCCCTTCATCAAGACAAGATCTCAACCTAATAATCATGCAACTTTGGGTGGAACTGGATGTTGTACGTTGCAAAAGGCTATTGAAACACTAAAACCATGGCACAATAAATGTATATCAATTTTAAAGACCCAGTGTACTTGTGTTGCTTGCTGATTCAATTTACAGTAAGTATGAATGCTTAATTCGGAAATGAAATCAAGTTCAGACAGAACCTTGGGGTTTCATTCTTATTTTTTTTTCTATAGCTTGTAGAGTTTACTGTACAATTAGCTGAATAAAAAAATCTTTTCTTTTAAATAATTAATAAAAAAAAATATATATATCCCATCCATCCATTATCTTCCGCTTTATCCTATATTAGGGTTGCGGGAGGGGTTCCCAATGCCCATCCAGGGGACACCGTTTCAGGCACTGGGCAGATACACCCAGGACAGGGCGCCAATCTATCGCTGGGCACTATATTATATATATATATATATATATATATATATATATATATATATATATATATATATATATATATATATATATATATATATATATAGCCAGCATGGTGGCTTAGTGGTTACCACGTTTACCTCTCAACACTAGGGATTTCCGGTTCGAATCCCCATCTGGGTGGAGTTTCCATGTTCTCCCTGTGTCTGCGTGGGTTTCCTCCGGGTTCTCCGGTTTCCTCCCACAGTCCAAAAACATGGAACAAGTCAATTGAGTTTTCCAAATTGCCCCATATAGAGTGTGTATGCGTGCGTGTATGCGTGCTGCCCAGCGCCCGAGACGTTCTCCCCTGGATGGGCATGGGGAACCCCACCGCGACCCTAATAGAACATAAAGCGGAAGATAATGAATGAATGAATGAATATATATATATATATATATATATATATATATATATATATAAATATATATATATATATATATATATATACACACACACAAATGAAATGGACTAAATCAGTCATTACATTTTAAAAATATTTATAATGATATTTATGTTAAAAAGGTAAAGCACTTGGATTAAAACATCAGCATTAAAAACATTTGGTATGTTGTTAACTGTCAAATACTATAATAATTTGGATAATGTATTATAACCTTACTGCATGTAAAGTCACACCCACCAGGATGAGAGAGTAACAGTATTTGAGTTTGTTCATGCTGCGACTGCGGTTTTTAAGAAAATAAACTTGAACATTTGTGGCTCAGGAGTAAAACAACACTATGCTGCTTTTGATGGCAAAAGCACAGCACTAACAAAGCAGGCTATCGGGTGTTTTTATATTGTGTTTCTCTGCATGAACTACACATTGTGCATAACCCGCACTATATGGGCACAAGTATTTAGATATGCGACCTTCAACCCAAGGAGTTTGTTGCGTATTTCAATCCAAAACCACAGCAACTGATATGAAGTAGTTTCTGCTAATCTCATAGGAGCTGATTTTCTGGTCAATCCATTTGAATAAATGTTAAAGCAACGTGACAAGGGGAATTTGTGGATATTTAGTAGTAATAGTACTAGATAGTTAGTACATGCTTTGCCCAGCTACAAGATAAGTCACTTCTAAGCTGCTTATCCTAATTAGAATTCTGGTGAATAATGAAAGGCCGAAGACTGCCAGCCTATCATAGGCCAGACACAAACACAATTTAGCCAAAACCAATGAGGGAAATAAATCTTTTAAAGGAAATGTATTCAGACATATGGACAACATGCAAACTTCACACAGAATCTTTAAATCTCTACAGTATAGCTGGTTTTCTCCATAACAACTGACTTGTGGTGTTCTCATTTGTATGTCGCTTTGGATAAAAGCGTCTGCTAAATGACTAAATGAAAATGTAAAAGTAGAATACACCTTGTCTGCCCTGTATTTAAAATCAAAATGCAAATCATCATGATTGATCATACTGCAGTTGAGCTGGTTCCACCTTAAATTGCTGACTTGTAAGGTCTCTCACTTATAAGTCCATCCATTTATTATCTTCAACTTAATCCTATACTCGGGTCACGGAAGGGTTCTCCATGCCCATCCATGAGAGAATGTATCGTGCGCTGGGCAGATACACCCAGGACAGGGCGGCACAAGCGCTGGGGACACACTCACTCACACACACACTCTATATAGGGGCAATTTATAGCAGTAAAACCTTAAATCCATGGTTTTAGGCTGTGGGAGAAAACCACACAACCCGGGAGAACATGGGAACTCCAGCCAGATCGGGATTCGAACCTGGATTCCCAGCACTAAGAGCCAAACATCCATCCATCCATTATCTTCCGCTTTATTCTCTACTAGGGTCGCGTGGAGAGGTTCACCATGCCCATCCAGGGGAGAACGTCTCGGGTGCCAAATATACCCAGGACAGGGCGCCAATCTATCGCTGGGCACAAACTCACTTACACAGACAAACATACTCTATATGGGGTAATTGGAGAACTCAATTGACCTTAATCCATGTTTTTGGACTGTGGGAGGAAACCGGAGAACCCGGAGGAAACCCACGCGACACGGGGAGAACATGGAAACTCCACCCAGATCGGGATTCGAACCGGGAACCGCAGCACTGAAAGGAGAACATGTTAACCACCACGACACCCCATTTATAAATTAAGATAAAAGCATCTTATTACCAATTAAATGTAAATGGTTAAGTGGGATGTCCACATATTTTTATCTATTGGTGTTTTACAGATAAATATTACATTATCAACCCTGTGAGGAGCAGTTTGTGCCATTGGCACTAATTCTAAACATGATGTTTGTATTGGGATTCCTGTGTACAAAACTTTTTTTTATTTTGATCTGTAAGACAGCACTGTTTAATGTTTCAGTACATGTTTTATTGGTAGTCTTTGTAGAACAATTCAGTCCTGGTACACAGCTATGGCCTCATTGTTAATTATGACTCTTGCTTGTTTCTGGTGAACTGCTGAAAATCTGCAACACCTACACCAGTGTTATGCCTGGATCAGATACTGCTCTATTTGTAAGTTTGGATGTAAGTGTAAGTGAAGCGGTACATGGCTAAGCTCTAGTACTTGTTCTGGTTCTACTCACCAATTCAGGGCATCTGGGTTTAACTCCAGCCCCCAACTCTCTTCCATCATTTGAATCTCTGTTTCCCAATCCTGCCTCTTTTTGCCAAGCTGAAAGACCAATTTTGCTTGTCAAAAACTCCTTAAAACATGCGTACACCCCTCTGAATCTCTTCCCCCTTTCTATTTTGGCAGTCGCCAGTACCTGTGGGATTGCTGTGGGTTTTTTTGCACCTGATGGCCCAGTTTTTATTTACTCATGACTTGATTTTATTTGCTTTTGCAGCTTATATGATTAACAGCCACTCTGATGCTATCTTCCCTGCGCTGAATGCCATTTCACTCACAGAGAAAGAGAGAAAGAGGGGAGGGCATGACCAAATGCCAGAACTCACTAGGAGTTCTCCTTAGGGGTTTTGGATTCATGGCTAAAGTAAAATCTGCTGGCTGCTCCCAACAGCAGGCCTGCACTGTGCTTTATTGGCCAGGGTAAGACGATAATGTCCTCACTAATTTGGTCTTGTTGGGCCCACAGAGACAAATAGAGCAATCCAAAGACACACAAGGAGCCCCCTGCGGCTCCAACGCAATAGAAGGACCACTCCATTTGAAGAGAGAGGAAAAAGTAGGGTGTAATGCTAGCTCAATGACTGCTGACTCAGTTAATAGGGGCCTGTCAGAGATAATGCATACAGTTGTTATGTAACTGCAACAGAGTGCACTGCAGCACAAAGTAAACAACTAATATTTGTTGGTGGTGTCATGGCAACTAAAGAATGACACTTAATAAAAAGGGACACGACCCTTTTCAGGAAACCCAAAAAGAACAAGTAGGACTCAGAAACTTCCCATTTATCTATTAAAAGCTTTCATACACACGCACATCCCATGAGGATCTGAATATTGTTAGCATTACACTGTTGTAATTTCTGACTTTGGAAATTTCAAAGTTTTTGTTGTGAGGGCGGCATGATGGATTAGTGGTAGCATGTTCGCCTCACAGCGCTAGGGATTCCGGGTTCGAATCCCCATCTGGGTGGAGTTTCCATGGTCTCTCCATGTCCACGTTGGTTTCCTCCGGGGTCTCCGGTTTCATCCCACAGTCCAAAAACATGGATGAAGTCAATTGAGTTCTCCCAATTGCCCCATATAGAGTGTGTTTGTGTGTGTAAGTGTGTGCCCAGCGATAGATTGCCGATGTTCTCCCCTGGATGGGCATGGGGAACCCCACCGCGACCCTAATAGAGGATAAAGTGGAATATAATGGATGGATGAATGTTTTTGTAGTGTGGCACAGTGGCTTAGCTTTTAGCATGTTCTCCTCTTGTTGCTGCGGATCCAGGTTCGAATCCCAATCTGGGTGGAGTTTTCATATTCTCCGTGTCTGTATCGGTTTCCTCCAGCTTCTCCAACTTCTCTGGATTCAAGGTAAATTTAATGTTCTAAATTGCCCCATAAAGTGTGTGTCTGTGTGAGTGAGTGTGCCCAGCGATAGATTGGCATTCTGTTCTAGGTGTATCTGTCCAGCGCCTGAAATGTTCTCCCCTGGATAGGCATGCAGAGCCACGACCCTAACAGAAGGTTAAGCAGAAGATATTGAATGAATACATAAATTTGGGTGACAACATCTTTAAACTGACTTATTTTGATTAAAATGTTTAAGAATTATTAACAACACATTTTTTATTAGACTTATTTTATTATTCATACTTTAGGAATGACACGCCCCCGCAATTTAAGTAACTTATTCAGTGATGTTTTTAATTTACATAATAATTATGAATAAAAACCACCTTTAATTAACTAGTTACCACATATTTCAATACATTTGCAGGAACTGCAGATGTTTCAAATCCTCCAATGCTTGATTCACTTTTAAATTTTTTTCCCCAAAGACAAATCTATTATACTTTTACTCTACTTCTACTGTAGCATTAAACCTGCGGAGAAAGGCTATAAATTACAAAAATGTTCTCAAATAATTGCAGCAGTAAGCTACTGAGTTAAGAAATATCTGTATGCAAATGCTAAGTAGGTAAAACAATGTGGTTGATTTTATATAGAGTATACAGTGGCCTTGGAAATAAGAGAATGAATGTACAGTATGTGGGTGTTGATGTATTTTAACTGTTGCGTGTAAGAATTCCTTGGGAAAGGGAAAGTTAACTGGCATGTGGGTACTTCATTTTTCATTTACGCTTCATTGAGCATAAGTTATGGAACTGAGGTAAAGACAGCTAGATATCTTAAAACATCACAACAGAAGCAACAAATCAAACCAAACAAAACAGAGTTTAAAGTGCACTGCATACTTTAAAAGTATGACATGATGTATTAAAAGCAGTTATTTATTTCCTTTTTGCACACCTTAAAATCTGGTTCGACAAATCAAAACTACATTTATAGTTACTGTGCAGGATCTCTTAGTGAGGTCATTATTGGGTTGAGTTTATTCGATAATGCTTGTGGAGATTGTATGGTGGGGTGATTTGGAACGATGTGTATTTAATTATATAATATATTATATGCATGGAAAGTGCCTTTCCCCCCCTATTTTTATTTGAATTTGTGAAGGGAAAATGTATGAACTCAGCAAAAGCTTAAGCAAACAGATTTTTAAACACTGGAGCTTTGACCAGCAAGACAAACCTCTTGGCAAGAGACAAAAATCAACTGAGTGATTGACCATTGTCATCTGTTGGCTGGTGGTAGTGAAATGCATGCCAGTTTAAAATGTTTGCTTTAACCATGCAGTGGCAAACAGGTTTATTTGGACATTCTGAAAGATACTATTTACAAAATGTCTTAATTTTATAATATCTTGCGCAATACGAAGTATTTTTTTCAATATGTAACTTTACAGTAATTAAATATTTAGTATTGTTATAAATGGGGCTTAGTGCTTAGCACGTTCGCCTCTCAGCACTAGGGATTCCCGGTTCGAATCCCCATCTGGGTGGAGTTTCCATTTTCTCCCCGTGTCCGTGTGGGTTTCCTCCGGGTTCTCCGGTTTCCTCCCATAGTCCAAAAACATGGATCAAGTCAATTGAGTTCTCCAAATTGCCCCATGTAGAGTGTGTTTGTGTGAGTGAGTGTGTTCCCAGCGATAGATTGGCGCCCTGTCCTGGGTGTATCTGTCCAGCACCTGAAACGTACTCCCCTGGATGGGCATGGGGAACCCCACCACAACCCTAATAGAGGATAAAGCGGAAGATAATGAATGAATGAATGTTATAAATGGCAACCCATAAGAGCACATTGAGAAATGGCAAAGCCCTGTTGCAATGTCATTTGCATCTTTATACTGTATACTTTAATATTATTTGAATTAAAACCAAATATGTTAAAATAGCCATAACGAAGATTTTGATATATTTACGTATTTAAAAAAGTTTAATCGTCATGTTTTCCTCTATATTATTTTAGACAAT
Source organism: Corydoras maculifer (assembly GCA_019802435.1). Classification (NCBI taxonomy): domain Eukaryota; kingdom Metazoa; phylum Chordata; class Actinopteri; order Siluriformes; family Callichthyidae; genus Corydoras; species Corydoras maculifer. The sequence continues at coordinate 975,473 of JAFMOD010000438.1, forward strand.
ATTATTAGCAGCAAGTTAAGTATTAGCTAAGTGATTTTCAAATCTAATGTACAGATAACAGCAAAGTTTACTACCAAATAAAATTGATTATGTAGTAAAATAAAAAAAAGTTTCATACTACGAGTATGAGTTTGAGGGCCATATTAAAGTTGGCCCTCAAACTATTGTTTATAATGAGAATCAGTGTCTTCATCCAAGTTGTTTTCATGTAAATTAAATTAACATTTATTTAATCAAAACAAAAAACAACAAGTTCTGAAGTGCGGCAGAGTGGTGCGGGTTCTATTTCCGGTTGGAGAAAACAAAGATCTTTTGTGTGTGAAATGTGCATGTCCTCCCTGTGTGTCAGTTAGCCCATGTACACTGTTTTTTTAATTTTCCACAGTTCTCTGGAAATACTAATACCAGTATCGTTATAGCCGTTCCTGTCAGGAAAATGGCACAGTCTCTATATTAAAAAAAATATAATAATAAAATAAAAAAATAAAAAACATAAAGCTTATGTTAGTAAAACAATAGTAAAAGGTCTGTTATTAAACTCATTGTCAGTGGAGACAAATAAAGAATTTTATTACACAGTCGTGTGCATTTTAAGACAACTGCACCCTTTTCCTATTCACATTAGTCAACAAGATGATGTGCATATACTTTGTTTATCTTCCATTGAAATATTAATCAGAATGATATACTGATAAGAGAAAGAGCAAGAAGGAGAACAAGACAAATGAATTCTCGAAACAAATGAAAGTAAAAAAAAAAAGAGTTACTCTGGGTTACTTTCGGTGTCTTATTGGGCTAAACCTGAGAGTCAATTAAGTGCAAACAGATAATGCAGCGACCCTTTGCAACTGCTTGGAGTACGGGGTCAAGGTCAGGTGGGGTGTCAGCTCCATGTGTTTGCTCATTGGCTGAGGGTTGCACTTAGCTCGTCTATCGTGTGAGCTCTCTAGGCAGCATTCCAGCATTGGCCTCTAGAGATGGCTTATTGTCTGGCTGGAAACCAGCTGTTGCTTGACAAACATACGTCAGACCTGATCTAAGATGGCTGCTGCACCAGTTAATATTCAAATATAAGTGTCCACATGCAAAAAAAAAAGATCTATAGCAGAGTTAAGGGTGTAATAATATGACATTTTATTATAATGTAAAAATAAACATTACATGTAATGTGACGTGTTGTGTGGCATCTCAATCAAGAATTTGACTGTTTTTGCTGTAATCGTTTTCGAATAAGATCTTTTTATTCTGTATTCTTGTAAATGCTGTCACGAGAAGCCATGTGAGAACTGAGGTGTTTGCGTTATGTTAAAGTAAAATAAAAAAAAAGAAAGCTGTTTATATAATGACATTAAGTGCAATTTGTCTTGATGTAATGGTTTATCCGGATGACAGATTACAATTATCTAATTTATATCTCATATTATGTTAAAAAAACTATTTGGGTTGTTACCATGTTCTGCTCACATTTGTGCTATAATACACAATGTGTGGGATTTAAAGCTGGGACCTGAACCTGATACCAGATTTTAAACCAAAAGGATTACTATTAAAATCCATAGTGCTCATACTATACCCATGCGGCTTGTTGGAAAGGCGCCTAAAGTCATTAAATTCAATGTCTGCTCTGCTAGACTGGCTTTGGTCAACAAGTCTATTACTGTGTAGTGGAAATGTTTAGGAGCAACAAATAGCTTCGCCACAAAGTGGTTGAACAGACAGTTATACCGAATAGGCCTACCAAGTACTCAAGCACAAAAATATTTGTCTCTGGTTAAAAGACTCAGTCTGGATTATTAAATAGCCTGTTATAAATCAAAGTATACAAAAAAAATGGCAGCTGGTAGTTTTATGGTTCAGCAAAACCCTCCATCACTGAACTCCTTAACAATGGTAATGCATTTTTTAAAGTTGTAATTATTTATTTCCTTATTTAGCATGTCATGATTTGGTGAATGACAAGCAAACACAACGTTCCCAAATTTAGAAGTATTTTTTTTTATTAAAGGAACAAAATTCTGAGTATCTGAGATGAATTAAGACCGTTGTTTCAGTCAAAATTGGCCCATTATCAAAAACTAATATAAGATAGTTGCAATATTGACACCACAAAGTTATGCTTTACATTTAATAAAGCTTTTAGTCATCCTTCATCATTCACCATGTTTAAACATTAGCTCAGCTTACAATATTGTTGCATCATATTCGCTTTAATTTCTTTTTTTTTTTTTAAATCATTTACTTATATACTTTAGATATTAAATATTCTATCATAAGCATTACACACATTTGCTTAGTTTCACTTAGCATGGTCACATTGTTTATGTTTGAGATTTTTAAGAATATTTCATTAGTTTTTTCTCCAGTCACGTTATCATATTCTTAGTTCCTTCATTTTACCAGGCAAAAGTTAGAAGTTTTTGCAGGAACCACCAACACCCCTTTGCTCTGGTTAAGGCAGACAGTCATGCCAATTGCGTTTGTTGAGTACTGAGAGTTTATATCAAACCCTGATTTCTTCCATCTGTCAGCACAGAGTTAGACCTATGGGACTTTAGAGTTCTCGGTGTGAATATGGTGATACATGGCTGGAATTCACATTGTTCTCTGTAGAGATCTTTCAATGAATCTTAAAAGATGTATACTAAAACAATGTAGCAAACAGAACCAGATGACCTAAATCACCCTCATGACTGTTTTGGCTGCGTGGTCAGGAGATAAAACAGCATGCCAATCAGAGGATTTCCATTAAGTCACTTTTCTTCCTCAATCTGACATCCATTTATAACTCACCATAACAATAGGTTTATTACATATTAAGTGGGATGGCACAAAGGGCACAGTCATAATACGGGTTATTGTTTTGATAAAAAAAATGGTTTCAAATGTCAAAACTTTGAAGAAAATGTTGGTGGTAAAAAAAATCTTGTAACCATGGTTAATAGACACAAATAAAAGTATACAAAAATACATTACCATGTTTTCTTTGTGTAAATAAAATAATTCCCAATTTGGAGAACTCAATTGACTTGATCCATGTTTTTGGACTATGGGAGGAAACCAGAGAACCCAGAGGAAACACACGCGGACACGGGGAGAACATGAAAACTCCACCCAGATGGGGATTCTAGTGCTGAGAGACGAACGTGCTAACCACTAAGCCACCGTGCCGCCCGGATTAATGAACAGTGAGGTGGAAAACATTTCCTTATTGTCTTTTTTAACCTCTAATTTTCCACAAATCATGTTATATTGTACAGGGCAAGACCAAGTTTAAAAAAAGATTTGAGTAATGGTTTCTGTAGTCTCTGCTTTAGTGAGTCAGCAATTTGTAAGCCTGGCCCCCTCATTCTGCTAAAGTGCAGCCAGCTGATCGCATGGTGTGGATCACAGACCTGTCCCAGAGTTTAGTCCCTTACAGAATCTTGTTTGTAGGAAGCCTCCCCATTACTCCCTAATGGAGTTTATCACATACGCTTGATCCTCCCACTGTCATACTAAAAGACTTGCAGCTGGCCGATGTATGTCTGTGTGTTTGGGGTGGATGTGCGTAGTTTAGGTTCATATTGTGTTGTGGGGACCCAAAACTGGTTAAACACACAGCTCCCTATAACTTATCATAAATGTGCAGATGAGGAAATGTTCAAATTTCAAAGTAAAGTCCTTAGTAGTACTTATCATTTAGGTTTTAAAATATATCCAAGGAATTAAAATGTTATGTCCATGTTATGTTCCTACACTTCATGACTAAGTGTTTATGCTTGTGGCAATGTATATATTACAGTGTGGGAACCAAAATCAGTTGATACACCTTTAATTTTTCATGGAGATTGAAACCTGGTGTATATTGGGGAGGGGGGAAGGCGTCCATGACAGATCAGCAAAGGTTTAAAGCTCCAGGATGACAAAATACAATAAATTAAAATCATAAACTTACCCTATATAGTAATTAAAACAACCCAGAGCCATTAAATTTACTAATGCACTGTAAAAAAGTCATTCTGTTGTAACTGGATCATGGCAATGATTAGTTTTACCCTAAGTGTGAGTTTATTGAATGTTCAGTTCTTTATAAACCACATTAGCCAGCTTTCTGGGCACAGGGTTACTAGAACATTTTGGGCAGATGAGTCACGCACAGCTTTTAACGATTTCAATCATTCAGGTTTTGTGTTGATTTATAACAGTATCTTCTTTCTTTTAAAATGTACTTTATGGCCAGAATTATGCAGTCACCCCATCTAATTACAAACACACCCAGAGTCTACAGTGTTTTGGAAATGTGCAATAGCTATGCACAAACACTTGTCAATAAAATGGATTACAGTAAAACTTTTGTGACTTATAACAAAGCACAGCTTTTGGCACGTTACCTTTTCAGATCAGTTAAATCTATGTCTTTCTACAGCTGCTACCATCAACCATACTTATTTTAGTGTGTGAAAGTAAATGACCACATGCACACTGAGAGGCAGACACACAGACGGAACTTATAGCTGTACTATAACATACCCTTTACTTTAAATTTGACACTCACTAAATTTGAGTGCTTGCAGTACCCTGAACAGCAGTCATGTGAACCGACTTTTGAAAAAAAATCTTAGACAAACATTATATATATATATATATATATATATATATATATATATATATATATATATATATATATATATATATGAAAGCAATTAAAATTCTTTTGGTACATTGAAGTTATTTTGATTTTAGCACGACACTCTCGTGTTATATTGTTTGACAGCCTTTCACTTTGCACTCTGACCCACAAATGCTAAGATATCACGCCAAATCTGAAGCATTGATCAAAGCAAATCCTGCATAGTTCAAATGCAGCAGAACAAGTGATTAGAGCGTGTGAGTAAGATCAGCCAGACCTTTTATGTAATAGTAATTATAATGAACAACACAAGCAAAGTGTTGCACGTGGTTCATAATAGGATATAAAAAAGCAAACAGGCATAGATGCAAATAGCAACATACTCTAGTTGCACTGTCCCCGAATAACATTTGAGGAGAATACACTCTCACCTATTCTGGTCATGAGACCTATAGATCTCTCTCTCTATCTTTCTTGCTCTCTCTCTCTCTCTCTTTCTCTCTCTGTTTCTTCCTTCTGCAGTAGTAATGAAAGAGGAACTATTGACCACTTCCCAGTCAGACAGCCAGGTTTGTGCTGATTCACATGTGCTCGCCACTCCAAAAAAAAAAAATTCATCCACCCACAAACTCTGGTGACATTGATAAGGTCAAAAGAGAAAAAAAAAAACAATCAACACATCTAACTAACGTATTGCACCGAAAAAAGATATACTTATAGAGAGTCAATATAACACTAGTAGTTAGTAATACACAATTTCATAATAATAAATAATAAATAATACATTTCACCTCATCATAATTGTTTGTTTATTTACAACACTATAAAATATATATGGCTAAATGTATACATTATTATTAAAATTATACAGATTATGTCTGTCCATTATAGCCTCACATATTGCATTCAGGTGTATAAAATCAAGCACGCAATCATATTTTAAAGATAATTAATTGTGCTACAAAAAGATCAAAGTGATGTAATTTAAAAAAAGTCCTAAAATTATTTAAGTTAAAGCAGTCCACTAAAATCATCTTGAAAGGAACAGATGAATTACGAAGTGCTAGAGTACAAGATTAAGGACTGCAATCAGCTGAGTTCTGCAATGTAGCAAAACATATATGTCTTAGGTTGCCACACTTACTAACAACTTTCAAACCGCCATAACGGCACGAAAATGTTCGCAGGACTTTGATGATTTTACTAAGTCTAACAAAACACTAACTGGATTTGTCTGTTTGGCGATAGACATGAATGTTTTTTTTAATCTTTTTTAATTGGCCAGATGTGAACCAGAGCATACAAAGGCTTTTTGACTCCTTACATACTGATAATGCTTTGCTTAATAATTACTTAGAATTTAAGGTCAACTATAGGTATTTTTGAAATATTTAGTATTTGTGTACTAAAAATACTATCAAATAGGCTACTAATATCACAAGCAATAATAGTACAGTTTATATTTCATGGTGGTGATGTATTTAATGCAATAAGTTATTATATATATATATATATATATATATATATATATATATATATATATATATATATATCCCCCCCCCCCCCCCCCCCCCCCCCCCCCCCCCCCCCCCCCCCCCCCCCCCCCCCCCCCCCCCCCCCCCCCCCCCCCCCCCCCCCCCCCCCCCCCCCCCCTATGTATATGAATAACATTTCCATCTGACACTATATGTGTAATGTATACATTAAGCGAATATACCATGTGAGAGAACAAACTGAAAAAAAATCTGATATTGTTTTGCTGAAGGTCAAAGGATCTGAGCATGGAACCTGATAAGAGTTCACTCTTCGAGGTGAGTGAGATTAGATTAGATAAATTAGATTAATGGAATAATGTTGTTATTATAGTATAGTGTATATGCTCAGTCTTCTACTGTGACCTTATATAATCTTATGCTTATAGATTTCAAATCTATATTAGTTCTGTATATTTCATAAAAACGTGTAGCTGAAGATTTTAGTACAGTAAAAACTCCCAAAATCAGTATTTTATCATTCCTAATGCCTATCCAGGGGAGAACCTTTCGGACGCTGGGCAGATAGACACAGGATTGGGTGCTATCTATCATCTATCACTGGGTGCACTCACTCACACACTATATGGGGCAATTTAGCGCATTCAATTTACCTTGAATCCACAATTTTTGGACTTTGGGAGACCCACTCGGACATAGGGAGAACTCCACTCAGATTGAGATTTCAACCTGGATCTCCAGCGATGGGAGGTGAACGTTCTAACCACTAAGCCACCGTGTCGCCACTGTGTACATATATTCACAGGACTCACTTAAAAATAAATAAGTTAACGTCTCCATTTTTACCTTTTTTTTGCTTTTATTTCATTCTATACTTTCTATACACCACTATAAACCAATATTCTATACACCACTTGGGTGGCACAATGGTGCAAAGCGCTGGTTAGAGGTTAGCGCTGCCTCTTCACATCACTGGAAAGAAAATCCAAAGCTATGTTGGTAGGTGAATTACGCTGAATTGTCTGTGCATGTAAGTGTGTCACTTCCCTGTTAGGCTTTTGAAACAGTTGCTGATGAGAAAATGACCTATGAGCTGTCCAGATGCTAAACTTGCCATTAAATAAAGATAATCCTTTCACCTTTTACTGTTTTGTAATATTCTGTGGCATTAAAAATCTTAACCTTTGCATATTAGGTGGCCGATTTCATAGCATCATGTTAAACAGGAAAGGATTTTCAGCCTGAACTTTATGAAAGAAACACGAACAAAATCAAGATAGGATATTTCACACTACAAGTACATTACTGTGTGCTATTTTGTATAAAATGTGAATTGCAAAAAAAACATTTGTACACACAAGACAAATAAACATTTCCACTTTGTCTAGCAGCATGTTTTGGACTGCAAGAGGAAAGAGCTCACTGAGTAAACTTTTATAAACTTTTACTGTTCATGTAAACATAGTCTTGTTGTACGTAGAGAAATATTATGAGACCAAACTAATAGATACACTAACTGTGTCTGATCTAAGGCTTATTTGTCACATGAGAAACCTTCCTCTGCGCCTTGAGTCTTTTACTCTCATCTCTTAAGACTCATCCCTCTTTATCTTTCTGCAGAGACACAGAGACAATTACCACAAACATGGCTAAAATTGATTGCCTCACCTGCTTTCCTGATTCTGACTCTCATCCACAAAAAATCTTTTAAAATATTTAAAAGATAAAATATTCTCTCTTTTTGCATAAGATGGGATTTTTTTTTTAAATGTGTACATTCAAATAAATTTTTTTTATACATATTTTAATATTTGGTCAATGGGACACTTTGCTTGGGACCCCAAATGCCTCAAAACGGCCCTGCTTACAACTAATGGACTCCTATTTCATACAAAGCAATATATAGTGGGGTCTACTTGAAAAAATATTTTAGAATAATATATATTTTCAAGTGTGGCATGGTGGCTTAGTTTATAGCATGTTCACCTCTCAGCGCTGGGGATGCAGGTTTGAATCCCAATCTGGGTGGAGTTTCCATGTTCTACCCGTGTCCGCGTGGGTATACTCTGTATTCTCCGGTTTCCTCCCACAGTCCAAAAACAAGGATTTAAAGTAAATTGAATGCTCTAAATTGTCTCATTAAGGGAGTGACTGTGTGTGTGTGTGTGAGTTTGTGTGCCCAGTGATAGATTGGCGCCCTGTCCTGGGTGTATCTGCCCAGCACCTGAAATGTTCTCCCCTGGATGGGCATGGTGACCCCACTTGCGACTCCAGTACAGGATTAAGAGGAAGATAATGGATGAATGAATAATAAAGTATTGCGTGGGAGAAACTACAAAGTCACTATGACTTCTTGTTTCACTGGAATAGACTTTAGCACCCAACAACCTTCATTATGGTTAAAATATTTTATAATGAATAAATATGGACATAGTTGTGGTGCGAACTGTATATCTATATGGCACAGCAAATTAGAGTAACATTATAGTTCAGATAAACATAATTCAAACAGGTTATTTTGGTCTGAACAGAATACAAAAATAACCATAACTTTAAGTGTGCCTCAAGCTCTTAACAACTTTCTGACGTTATGTACCTTTGCCGTTATATAGCAACCAGCAGCCTGCTGATGTCAGCTGAAGAACCAACATCGTGTGATTATCCTGTCAAAACAACAAAGATAAATATTGTTTTCATTGGCAAGGCTTTCTATTTTAATTAAAAGCCATGAGAAGGCAGTTAATTAGAGGGATCAGAAACTGAAGTAATGGGGAAATTTTCATTCATTTTAAGCACATACAATGTAATGTAATGCACATAGTATTGGGCAGTCATGAAACTTGTGTTTAGGTATAAAGGAATCCATTGTTATTGCAATTGAAACAGTATTATTATATAATATTTCTATCTGAGACCCTCTTTGCAGCTGTAACAATTTCTGCTTTTTTGTTTTTTTGCTTTTTGGCTTTCGATGATATTTTTGCATTTGTCTGTGAAATTTTTAATCACTCATTTGGGAGTTTGTGAGAAAATTTTTAAACTTATTAAAGTTAAACACCAAGAACATTATGCACTGAGAGAAAACACCATATTGTACAGACTGTAAGAAAAGATTTAGTCGAGCAACTATCACGCTACTTCTGTTTATCTAGTATTATAATTTTACACTGAGAATATGAAATAGAATAAAGCTGTCAGTGGCGAAAGGAAAACTAGCAGATAAAGTTACCTGATTTATTTTTGCAACACCTCCTAGGACAACTGCCTTCATGTTTTGAAATCCTGATATGTTGCCACTCTGCGTTAGGTGGTTTTGAAACCTGGTTGGGCTGTAAACTGTCAGTTATTGATGTTTGTGGTTTCGTAGTTCTGCAAAAATAAGGGTGCCATTTACGGGATAGCCGGAGGTGATGAACTCAGAGTTAACCAGAATACCTCAATTAAACAACAACAACAAAATCATAATAATTATGAACAATATTAGTTAAGAATAATCATATTATATATTATGTAAACGAAAGTATTGGGACACCTGCGCAGGAGTTTTTATAACATTCCAGTCTAAGCTGCTGTCGTCTCTGCAGCTTTAATAGCTGCTACGCTTCTGGTAATTAATCTTTCAACAAGATTTTGGTTTTGTAAGTACACACACACTGATGCTGGATGAGAGGAGCTGACTCGCAATTGCCCATCTAGGAACTACTAGCCTTCATAATGAGAGTCCTACACTTTAACCACTGAGCGACAAAAAGCGGGACAACGTTTTTTACAATTTAAACAGTGTGCAAGTGGATTTTAAAGCCTTTCTATGTAAACAGCCGATAAAAAGCAGCTTGAAGACAAACTGTACTGAAAGTTTTCGAGTTGTTAATTCGGTAAAATGATCTTAAGAGAATATCTGTGGATGCACTTGTGCCAGTCACCACAAAATCCAAATGAACTCAAGCAATTCTGCAATGAAGAATGGAATGAGGACGCTATAAAGACATATCTAAATAGACTCATGGCTGTAATATAAGCAAAATCAAGGGAGTGATCATTTCTATAAATCTTTTATTCTAGTTTCCATTTTTCAAAATGAATTTTTGGAACCATTTTCTTTTTTTAATTTTTTGAATGCTTTCTGACAAAATGTGTATTTAAAGCTGGAGCAAGCTTTTGCTTTGTAACTTTTAATATGTTGTAAGAACAAGGGACTAGTTTTATTCTTATAGGAATAAAGATTGTCTTTAGCCACTGTATATATTTTTCAACAGTGCATATGCACGCCCTGTCCTAAACTACGTCTATTTATTGAACAGAACATATATAGATACTTAACTAACTTCACTAAACTGACACTAGGTCTTAAATATTCCTCAGTTGAAGCTCAAATGCCAGAGCGAACCTGGCAAAACGACAGAGGATATTGCAAGCTACAATAAACAGGTAAAGGCATGCCATGGCCTCGGTGTCAATGTTATTAAAAGGTAGACCTTTCCAGTTTAATGGAAGAAGTGCCATTCTGTTGTCAAAGTGTGAAGAAACATCACACCAGATTTATTTTTTAGATTAAAATGCATTTTCTGACAACGTGGCACTATTTCACAGGACACAAAAACTTTATCTTAAGATTTTAAAACAGGTGGCATAAGATGTTTAAGATTTTCCATGTGTCTATGAGCACATGTGTTATTACTTGTTTCCTTGTAAAAAAAAAAAAAAAGTTTATTGCAGTCAGGTGTATTACATACACACTTCTCTCCAGGAATTGGTATGAATCTTAGTTTTGGAAACTGTCATTTTCGGCATTGTTCTTTGGGAGAATGCTAAATCAATATAGAGAGCTATACAGGGCTTGAGTAATCCAGATTAGTTTACTCTGCAGAGAGTAACAGTGGCCTAGCACATGCTGGCCCATAAACACATGTACTCTCACACATATATACACACTTTTTTTTGAGTCTTAGTTATAACCCAGCTATTTAGCCTACGTTTTTCTCCTGCAAGTGTGCGTGTATATGTGTACGAATGTGTTTGTGTGTGTATGTGGCGACAAGCCAGTCATTCTGCATATGTTTTTCATTCGGTGAGAGATGTTTAGGACTGCTGGCTAACTTAGATACACCATGGAGAGCTCAATAAGACATTTCCGCCAAGGACCCTTACTCGCCAAACACACATGAACCACACTGACCTTTTTCTCTGTCTTTCTTCGTTTTACCTTCACACACGAATACAGTTTTATTAGTTTTAATAGAGTGATAATTATGGTCCCATTCAGAACAATATAAAGTTTAGCTGAATAAACCCATATGGTATGTAGTGTGTGAGTAAATATGTTGGAACTAGTAGGGATCAAAGAGTCACATGATTTTAAAAATAAAGTATTGTTTTATAAATTTAAATAAGAATATCCATTAACAATTACAGTTACATTAAAACAAATATTAGTGGTTGTGGGTTTTAATTTTAGCCTTTTACATAATATTTTTAATGCGGATGTGCCAAGTTTGTAGATTCCTCCTGTTTCTGCCGTTTTGTGCTTTTGCTTCAGCAAGAAATGCATCATAGTGTTTTATAAATATAAATAAATTCCAGTGCAATTACGTATTAAAAAAATGTAAATTACTGCAAAACATTAATCATTCCATAAGTATTTAAGATTGTACAAATATAATTTTAAGTTTAACATTTATTTGTCATTTGCACTACGTCAGGACATACATGCATTGAAATGTTAATGGTGAGGCACAGGATGAACATAATTATATCATATAGCATCTCTAAATACAGGTTACTCAATAAAGCTGTGCCAATATGGCAGATTGTTTTATTGAAAAGTTTAATGGTTAAAATAGTAGAAGTTTAAAAACTATGCCCTCAGCAACCTTTTTATTTGTTCCCATGAGGGATTTACGAATCACAACATTACTGGATTGCAGATTGGACTGATTTGAAAACCGTAAAGCATTTTTATACTGTTTTCTGTATTTCCATAATAACTGTACCTAACCTTATTCAAAAATGAGATGTAAACCAAGTACTCATGTTGAGAAACAACTGAAAGAGGCATGTTTTTATTTTAGGGTTGGGATTCATATTTGGTGTGGCCAGAATTTTATTTAGTTATAGTAACACAGAAAAAGAAAAAAAGATGTATGTACAAAAATGTATGTGACACTTCAATTATTTTGCATCTACGTCATCTCAGAATGACCATATTTTTGGGTGTCCAGCTGGGATTTAAGTTTCCAAACTTGAGTCAATAACACCGATTGGGAACCCCAAAATGTGTGTGAGAGAAAATGGAATTTAGTGTTGTCTGCACGATTTGCAGAGAGAGTTCCAAATATGCTCTTAACTAGAAAGCATAGCTTCCAACTTCCAGTAAGGCGAGTGTGATTTATGACAAGGATTGATTTGCACTGTTGGAGACAGAAAGAGTAGATAAACTGTGCAAGGAATATGAAGAACTGGGAAAAAAATATGCATTTAGCCACACATGTGCATGTTCTAAGGTGATAATGCAGTTAATAACGCTACAACTTCATTCATTCATTCATTATCTCCTGCTTTATTCTCTATTAGGGTCGTGGGGTGGTTCCCCATGCCCCAGGGGAGAACGTCTCGGGCGCTGGGCAGAATCACCCAGGACAGGGCGCCAATCCATCGCTGGGCACACACTCACTTACACAGACACTCTCTATTTGGGGCAATTTTTGAGAATTCAATTGACTTGATCCATGTTTTTGGACTGTGGGAGGAAACCGGAGAACCCGAAGGAAACCCACGCAGAGACGGGGAGAACATGGAAACTCCACCCAGATGGGGATTCGAACCGGGAATCCCTAGTGCTGAGAGGAGAACATGCTAACCACTAATCCACTGTGCCTCCTTCGCTAGAACTTTAACATTCAAAATACTAGCACTATACACATCACCATCCCAATGATGTACTTTGTTTTTGTATTATGTTATTTTTATAAAGTAGCTATGCTACAGTTTGAACCGTCTTACCTCTCAACTTGTTCTTAAATGCCATCAAATAATACACTTTATTTGTGCTGTAAAACTGTGCATCATTTTTTTTTTTTTGCAAATATGATCATAAACTGTTATATCTGTGTACATCATCGGCAGTCAGACAGTATTTTATGTCTTGTCATGTTGGTATGAGAAATGGTTCTTAAATAAAGTGGAACGCAAAACTCTAGTGCACAAGACAAATATTAAAAACTATGGATTCCAATGTCCTTATTTAAAAGGTTTCATGTGCAGTGAAGAATTTCTAAACAAGATTGATAAACAGATGCTGCACTGGCAGTGGTACCTCATAACAGACCTATCCTCTGCTGACATCACTGAGTCATTGCTTCCGAACGTGAACCCTGTAACACTCATCCACATGCTGCAGTGACGCGTGTGAGTGGGCTTTAACCACAAGTTGTGTTCCTCTGTTTACTTCTACCACTAGATAATAAACTGACATAAATACAGCATATTAAAGCCTCATTTCTGAAATAGTTTGAAGATGCAATAAGAACAAAAACCTTTAAGTAAACATTTATTTAAATGACAAAAAAAAAGAATTTCAGTTTTGTGATAATATTAGGTGGAAAAGAATACAATTTAAAAGTTATAAGCCTAGAAGTCTGTCAATCATGAAAAGGAAACTTGTGCAAAAAAGGATTTCCCAATAAATGGAGAACTGATTTTTTTGGTTTTGGAGAAACCAGTTAGAATTTTAGGTTGGTATTCATAAGGTTCCGCTTAGGTGGAGAAGCTAAAAAATCTTATGACAAAGGCTTTATGGACATGGCTGGAAGTACCATGTTTAAGTATAGTGGTTTGGTATGGTAACAAGCTTAGTTAAGGTATCTAAATGCTGAAGCCAGTCAAGAATTATTTTCCTGCTGCTGAAAGATGTTTTGATTAAAGCAGCTGTACCTGTCAGCAAAGGATGGAGAAGGTGATGCAAAAGGTGGTACAGTTCAGTCAGAAAGCGCATGACTAGGGTTAGGTGACTTATGGAATACCTAACCCTATATTTCAGAACAATATCACCATAGAGAAGGTTATTAGTTTTAATAGCGAGTGGAAAGAAGAGGTACAATCTCACGGGGGAAATGGGCAATGACTCGAAAAAGAGAGCGTGGAAAGAAGTGATAAATTATGTGGAGAGATTTGTGGAAGATGAATGATGGAAGCAAATGACATCGAATTTATGCTTAAATCTACTCATGTACTTCCAACCTGTAAAACCTTGGACTATAGACAGGTTCAGATTCAAGTTATAAATTATTGGCAGGAACTGGAACATAAAAGCACATTTTACTGGCATGTAAGGTTAGCCCATCTCCGGGACACTATACATGGAAACATAATCACATGCCTAGCTACCTAGCAGGTTTAATTAAATTTTTTTGTTGCAGTTATGTATATATTTCAACGTACAGAATTAATTTCAGTAGCATTTGAAAACATATTTGGGTACTGCAGAAAAAGAATCAGAACCACTGGTTCAGAGGTGAATGCTATGCTTACTAATGACGATAGTTTTGTGTGTGTTAGTATGAGAAAATGGAGCACAGCATGAGACTGAAACCTGGCACCAAACATTGATAGGATGCTTCAGGTTCCAGCGTGCGTGCTCTGAGGCCTGATATAGTGTTGTGCATTAAGAACAAATGAATTTTTTTAATAGAGTTCTAAATTTAAATTTATATCTAAATTTGTATCTAAATTTGATACAGTATTTATAAAGTTAAATAGATTAAATGGCTGGCAGGCAAATGTTAGGCCTGCAAAAATGTAAGAGGGTTTATAGAAAAATCTGCTACATCATTGCTAACTTGAAAAGAGTTTTTAAAAGTAACTGAAGGGGGTAATCAATGGTTTTGTATAAGTTTGCAAGTGTAAATACACTGGGTAAATGGCTTTCAATGTCTCAGATGTTTTTATGTTTTAGATGATTTTACTTAAAAGCCCTAATGCTACAAAATATAAATATAGCAATGTGGATTTCAGGGTGTTCTCCATATTCCCCAATATAGAGTGTGTATGTGTGCGTGTCTGTGTGAGTGAGTGTGTGCCCAGCGTTAGATTTGCGCCCTGTCCTGGGTGTATCTGCCCAGCGCCCAAAACTTTCTCCCCTGGATAGGCATGGGGACCCCCCCCCCGCGACCCTAATATAGGATAAAGCAGAAGATAATGGATGGATGGTCGGATGGATCTCAGGGTACTTTGTAAAACTTAACACAATCACATAACGCAATCCATTAGTGCTTAAAAAAATAGTGCATTACAAAACAGAAGAAATTTAAAAACAAACTCTATTCAAAAACACAGTTAAGTTTTATCTCATCTCAAGTAGTAAAAAGAACAAGTCCAAAATTGAATTTGTTTTCTGGAAAAAAAATAGAAAGTTAATTTCTGTGTAAATGACAAAAAGGGTCAACCAGACCAATGTCCATGGCAATGTCAATGTCTACTATATAATAAATGGCCATGAGGATGCAAATCAGACAACCACAAATGTTGAGCAGCCAATATTTTGAGCAACCCTTGGCAAAAAAAAACACTACAATCTTAAATACAGTAAAATAAGTAAATAAATAACTCACAGGCTCCTCATTTTATTTCATTTTACATGTCTATTTTTCATAATCAAATTTGAATAAAAAATGTGATCAAATTAAAACAAAACCTTAAATTACATTTTCATATCTGATGTATATTTACCTGTTGTATTTACAATTTTTGATGTAATTAAAAGTTAACCAGCCTGTGAAAGGGTCATGATTTACCATGTGTATTAGTTGGCTTATGTGGTCTGCTGTTCCTTTTTTTTTTAAAGGGGAAACAAAAACATCAGCAGCAACACTGTCTGTGGACATAGATAAACAGCTACTTCCCAGACTCACACAGAGACAGTTGGTTTCTGAGTTAGGAAGTGTCTCACCAAGGTTAGATAACCATCAAGCACTTTAAACTAGATATCAATTTTTAATTTAATTATTCCATATTTGGTAAAACACATGACACACTAATATTATTGAGAGACAGCAAATCATGTACTAAAATGAAACATATTTTTTTCGATTTTATGATACTAACTGTTAAGTGATGCAGTGCTAATTCATTATTACTAACAGCATCAAGTGCATGTACAGTGTCAACACAGATGTTACATAACATGGAAAGAAGTCTGCACACTCTGTGTGAGTGTATGTGTGAGTATGTGCGCATGTGTGTGTGTGTGTGTGTGTGTGTGTGTGTGTGTGTGTGTGCGTGTGTTTAAAAAATTAAAATAGGCTGTGAAAAAAAACTGTGACCTTAATCTCTTGTATACTGTGCTCTGTTCATCATTTTTACATACCTTAGTTAAACAAGTTTGTCAAAAATACTATATTTGGTCATTTATTCATTGTAGGATCTGATCTCTACATTTAATATATATTGACAAAACTATTGGGACACCCTTATTAAACATTTAGTTCAGGAATTTCATTTAGTATTTAGGATCTTGGCTTGATTGCCATGTTAGTGCATGCTTTAAATGAAGGTTTTGTTAAAAATGTACATTTTATTTGCCTGGACTATTGTAGATAAGATTCACAGAGGAAATCCATACTTTATTACCCTTAACAAATAAAACTCCTTGCTTAACAATTTTGAACTGAGAAATTGTGCTCAAAAAAGACCATATATGGACTGTCAGGGTGTGGTCCAGGACAGCTCATTTGTTTATTCCCACACTCTATTCTAACCACAGTTAATGTCTTTCATGTTACGATTTATGAGTTTACTGCTGTGTCTGTGTGAGTGTGTGTGTGTGTGTGTGTGTTTTAGAAGGGGTGATGGTAGGTGTAAACCCAATATGAGTGTGCTCATGTGTGTTATATGCTGGTGTAGAATATTTCCACTTGCCTTTTATTCTAAGCAATTTCCACTGCTTTCAAAAAGAACCTTTTTAATACAACTGTGACATTAAGCAACTTTTCTCCCTCCAGCTCGACTCCTTCGTTACAGTATGGATATCAGAAAAGAGGCTCTGAAAAAGAAATGCTCTTGGTGGTGTGGAAACAATTTTGTTTGTACTACTTATTGTATTACTGCAAAGAATTTTCATATTTCACATGACTCTTTTCAATTCTTTAGGGGTTTTCAAATGATGCCTGTTAAGTCTCCAGTACATGGACCAATGATTGAAGAGGTTCCACATTTTATAATTAAGATTAAATACAAAACATTTGTCACTATGAAACCTAAACAGCGTAACAAAAGTGGAATGTTAAAAATATATCTGACAAGCAACACAATAATGACACAGTAAATGTAAGATCTTAGATGTTATGGGATAATAATATGGATGTTAAAGGAAAGGACTTTGATATATTGTGAAAGATGGGTTGTTTGTGTAAAAACACTTACAAGATTGATAACAGCTGCAAAAAATGTCCAACCTGATTTAGTGGATCTACAGAGGATTTACACTACATAATGAATATGTAATCTGAAGCATATGTAATGTGTAATTTGAATACTGCTTTTATTTGCACATTTTATTATGTATTGATTCCCACAAACACTATTCCTACCCATATCAAATCTGCCTTAACTTTTCTACAGATGTGGAGTTTTCGGTCAGATTCTTTCAAGTAAATGTGTATGTGTGCTTTAAAAAATTCTTCTCCACCACACAAATGTACATTTGTTTAAATTAATTTAAGTTTTGGCAAGGAGACCAATAATACTTATGTTTTATTTCCATATTATTTTTCTTTACTTTCCTACTTCATATTGTAGCTGCATTATCCTCCTAAAAATCTGATTCTGATGGCTGCTAAAAATATTTCTTGTTTGTGATAGTATCTAAATAAGCTGTCATTTTATTAGTTATATGTTGGCTTTAACCAGAAACACATGCTGTATTCCTTTCGAAGCTTGTAAGACAGAATTCATTCTGTTTATAGTCATTACACAACAGACTCCAGGATTTGCCCATCATCACATTTTATTAGTTGATCGGAGATTAAGTCTGTATAGACCACTGAAATCATTATGCATTCAGCCTCATACTTGTTTTTTGTAATACTACTAATTCTAATGTTACTGCTTGTAAGCTTTGTTGTTTTATTGTTATGTTATACTTTTAATTGTTTCGCTGTCATCCTTGAAGAAAACCGTCAAACTACAAAGGAAGATGACCACCATAGCCCTCCTTAATTTAGTGTAATTTACTAATCTCTTATGAATCCACCTTATCATTAGTGTGAAGGCACACTAATGATAAGGTGACATACAATACAATAGCTCAGCATCTAATTTGCAATATAAGACTAATGGGCGATCAGCAATATAATTTCTACTGCATGTTAAAATATAAAATCTCATCTCATCTCATCTCATTATCTTCTGCTTAATCGAATAACGGGGACAAGGTTGGCAGAGGGTTGGCCCTTGCCCATCAGGGGAAAAAGTTTTAGGTGCTGGGCAGATACACCCAGGACAGGGCGCCAAGCCATCATTGGGCACATACTCACTCACACTCACACACACACACACACACACACACACACACACACACACACTATAAAGAGGTAATTTAGATATGGGTAATTTAAAACAGACACTAATTTAAGTGAATACATATCTCAAAGTATATTTTCAATAAGTAGAATTGTGAAAGAAAAGGTGTGCTACTGGAATTGCTACTGGATTTAAGATTTAATCAATATTAAATAGATTGTTCTAATCATTTATTTATAGTATAAATTTTTCCTGTGCTACAAGTTCTGAGTTTTCTCCACCTCCAGTATGGCATTCAGCTCTTAAAGTCAATCACCTAAAGAATGTCTGAAATTGAATATATTTTTATCACTAGATAAATTAAATCTTACTTAATTAGACAGGACCATTATTATATGATACATTCTTATTTATCTAGAAAAACGGGCAAGTAGGGCAGTTCTCCAGAAGAAACAAAAATCAGAATTGTCTTTAGTTCAGAGAACAACGGAAAAACAACAATCCCATAAGAGAAGCTGCAGTGAACTGTGGAAAAAAGAAAGGAAGAGCAAAACATGTTACCAAACAAAATAATAACAATTGTGATTAACAACATGAATCAACCACGGAACAAATGAAATAGATCCAAGACTAAAATTACAAATCAATCTGCAACCCAAATTCCCAGAGAGCACTGATTACAGAATTTCATGATCAATTACATATCATTGGCAGAGCTTTTTATACTTACTAAAGCTTGGTTGTCTTTGACGGAGACCACTGGTATCAAAAACAAAGCACATTTTATTTTAATACTTCAGGGATTTGAATTATTTTAGGTCTTAATGTTTTAATTTGGCTTCGTTTCGGTTATTAGGGGCTATTATCAAAAAATTTCTAAATAAAAAAAAGACATGATCATAAAATCTCCATGTTAGACTTCAAAAGAAATATGACGTTCTCCATGCAGAAATAAAACATAGGGAATTCTGTTTTAAAAGCCAAGATTCTAAACACCATTTCCCCAAAGAGGGCAGTAAGAAAGGTCTTGAAATGAAATGAGCACATTTTTATTATTTACATGAAATCAACATTTAGAAGCACACACGAAGTCACCTATTTTGCTACTTATAAATTGTATTGTTCTCCACTGGGATCTCATTAAACAGGTCTTAATATTTCTTCTGGTGCTCTCTTTCAACAAGAAATTTACCGTGCTGTATTAGTTATATGTCAACATTTCCACTAAATCTTTTGGAATCTTTTAAATTAAGTAATGTAACTTAGAGCCCTCCTTAATCTGACACAAAGTTGGAAACCTACAAAAGTATAGTATTCTGTTGTTGCATTTTACTGTAGTAAAGATATTAAGTGCAACCCTCATTCTGAAAAGGGGTCTGTAATTTTGTAATATTTTGTGTTTAAAAAAACAAATTGGGATTCGAACCTGGAACCCCAGCACTTAATGTCAGGTTTTCTGATCTAGATGGCTTACATAGAACTGTGTGTATGAATATGAATCTAAAAAAACATTGAAAGAATATGCTTTTATATCGTAATTGAAATGATCAGACATTTACAAAACTATGAATGTAATAAAAAATTAACAACTGTGTAGCGTGGGGTGGAATTGTGTGAATACACGTGTGTGTGTGTGTGTGTGTGTGTGTGTGTGTGTGTGTGTGTGTCACCATCATAGGAAACATTACAAGGGTAGTTTAAATTACTTTGGATGCAAACATGACAAAAAATTAAGCTGTGAAAATCTTTTACAATGGAAACAATCCAAAATTTATAGCAAAATCCAACATTTATTGTTGGCTGACATTTTTGGCATGTACCTCACAATCCTGACTTCAACATCCTTGAAAACTTGTGAGCAGAGCTTAAGCATGCTCTACAACCAACACCAGACTTATCTTACATTTAAATATCAGTCTGGGATTTGTCATGTAACATGAGTGGACATGCCTGCTATGTCATTAATACCAAGCTTCCACAAGCAGCGGGCCATTTGTAGGTCAATCAGTTAAACAAAGGCATATAATAGTCATTATATTTTTTATTAAAATAGTCTATAAAAGTACAGTGCTGTTTTGTTTTGAATGCCAAATACATGATTCAAAAGGATTTTTTTCAGCAGTTCAAATTTCTGCTAACTGTAAAACAAATCCTGACTTACCTCAATAAATATGTTTTATCAGTGACCCTAGCGGCCATTGTTGTTTTCTAAATATAATGGGAGAAGATTAATATTAATACATATTCAGATTAATGAATATTATTAAGAAATAAATAATCAATTCTTACTACAAGAAATAAGTAACTGTGAAATTGTAATTATGTACATGATGTATTCCTTTCACAAACAAGTGGATGCTGTTTATATAGATGCTTGAAACTATGCACGGCATACAATATATGAACAAATTATTAAACATTTCTTAGTCATTGAATTTAATCTAGTCACAGGTGTATTAATTAAAGCAAGCAACCTTGCTATGCATTTTAAAGAACTGTATGTTTCCAACATCGAGTTGAATGAGTTTGCTGTAAAAAACTTCAGCAAGCTCCACAGAGTTCTGACCCCAACCTCTTTGCTTCGATCTTAAACATCTACAAATGAACTGGAATAAATATTGTGAGCCAGGTCCTTTTTATTAACATCAGTATCTGACTTCTGACCAATGCTTTTCTAGATGATTCGCCAAGAAAATCCCACAAACACCTTCCAAATCCTTCCAAATTTTTTTTCTAGGAGAAAAGAAGCTGTTTTATATGAGCTACAAAATGTGTGTATGGAGGGGATATTAGAACGTGATGTCAATAAGCTCCTGTATGCGTAATTTGTAGGTCTTCAAATCCTTTGAGGTATGTATGTAGTGTATAATAAATACGCAAAAAATTTGGAGAACAAGATAAAAAAAAAATTATTAAGTAATTTTTAAAGACATTTAACATGACTAGAGAGATGTTGGACTGTAAGATAATTCCACCTCACCATTTACTTACACTTACACCTCTGAGTTTAGAATAGGAAGTTCCAGTAGGTGTAGTATGTAGGTGTCCTAAAACTTTTCTCCATGTCGTGTATCTTATGGTTGTTGCAAATCAAATTGAAAACATATGGGAGATTCTGGAAGATGTTTTAGGCAGTGTTCTTCTCCAGCATCATGAAAACATTGACTCGGGGAATATCTCTGGGAAGAGTGGAGTTTCATTCCTTTTGTAACAGTTAAGGAGACAGAGACTTGTAGATTTAAAGCCAAGGCACATTAAAGCTGTTCTGGCTGGTCACTCGCCATTTTATTAAACGAAACCAAATGCTTTATAATCACAGGACCTTAAATTACAAATTAAACTCTTCCTATCTTTAATTTGTTTGGATTTCATCAGGATGAGGATTTTTAATATCGATGCAAGAACAAACCTACAAGTTGGACATGCAAGTGCTTGCATATTTGAATGTTTAAATTGCATTATGAGAAGTAATGTATACAAACGAGTAATATTCGAGTAATTAATAAACGAGTTATTCATAAATTAAAATACCAATCTGTAATAACATTTTTTTTATCTTAAATGCAGCAGCATATCTTTTAGGTTTTAGGTTAGAGCTTGAATAAAATTGATATACATTATATACACACACATCTCCAAAACATACAATGAACATATTAATAAAAACTACATGTTCATGCTCACCCTGACTAATTTTGCCAACTGACTGAATATTTAGAAAAAAATAAAAGACTTCAGTCAACAACAACAACAAATAATTGTGCTATAAAACAGCTTAGTAATCATCATTATTATCAACTTTTACATGTATAGCATTTACACCACTATAAAACAGTTAAAGCAAAGTCCTGGGTTGTCAGGGGGACAAGCCCCAGAGCATATGTTATCAAATAGACTTTATTTCCTCTTGGTATTAATAAGATATGCATTTTGAAAATAAAACCGGGAAGCTCAGCAGTGAGTTTGAGTGCAAATTATATGTCAATAGATATGCAGAGAATGCTGAACGAATCCAGACATGTGCTTGGAGACCATGTGATATCAACTTCCTTACAGCATTTTTAGATATTTAAATCACCACATTGCAGTTAACTCCTTAGAGATTTGCCAGGTATTTTCTGAGTACAGAATTTGGGAATTGGGTCTTTCATTTGCCCTTATAACTTTCCTTTAAGATTTAAGGTTTTAAAATATTTAGTAACAAAAGTGATCTGCAAGTGAGAGAACAACACAAGACAGTAAGTTTGAGTAACCATCTGAACTGGAGGCATATAAATGTGGATTCTTTTATAATTTTGTACAATTCCTAAGTTCTCCCCGTATTTTTTCCTTAATAGAATAATAGAAATGATACACCATGCATTTATTTATGCAACTTTCATGAGTATTTACGTACTTTCATTTGCTTGTCAATAAATCCTTGTCAAATTTAAAGCTTGCAGGTCTTTATACAGTACACAAAAGGTAATATCACATTACAAGAAAAAATAAAAATAACAAGAGCAGCTTTTATGCAAGAACAACTTGGTTTATAACATGTAATTTTAACGAACTTTGAAATAAAACTTACTGAAGCTGAATTCATACCCAAGCGGAAGGTTTAGTTCATTTTTTAAAATCCTCCCCAGATTTTGTCCAGTTTGTTTCATCTAATACACTCAAATAAATGTGGATTTCTACACAATACTACACAATACTCTGAAGTATCTGAAGTCCCTCGAATAAATGTATTTCAAAATGCTACTGACTCAGTTAGAGAACAGGATTGTATGATGACTTTGAAATATGATGATGCAGGCAACCACTTTTGCTTGATTGGGTCTCAATCACAGCTTTCTTAACCAGATTTATCATAAATCTATTATGTACCGCTTTCATGTAGGAAAACATATAACTTTAGCCCAGATTACCAGCTGGGAATGCACTATAGGTAATTAATTATGTACTTTACTGACGTTGTCTTTGCTTACACCTGCTGTGCATTCGCATTCTGCGGTTTATCAGGCTACAACTGCTTACATGCACAGGAGCCAAGCTTTTATTTAAGCAATCTGCAGCAAAATCCCTATTCCAGCAGTGTCCTGTTTATAACAGCATGCACATGTCCAGTGTATTTTAATAGTCATGTGATATCATTTTTTGGTATGGACTCAAAATATTCATCTGGACAGAAATAGTTTATTTTGATATTTTATACATTTTTGTTAGAGGATTTCTTTTTCAGAGGCATGTTTGGTAAAAACTGTTCTTTAACATTACGGTCAGCTTTCAAATAATGTAGTATTGCTTATCTAAAATTTTTTTTTTTTTTAACTCAACATAGGACACACACATTGTTCAGGCATTGTGAAGACTTGACATAAACTTGAGTGTAGTTCAAAAAAGAGACTTACCCAAACCATAACCGTAAATGCTACTATCCTAATCTTAACCCTAATTACAACCTTACCCCAACAATTCGACATGCCTTTACTTTAGCCACTTAGAATCGTGGGACCAGTTTGCATTCCAAACAGTTATGTGATGTCCCCACAGTGTGAGTGTGGAAATGGGTTTTGGTTCCCACAATGTATACCTGGTATACACACACATACACACACACACCAAGCACTTTAACTTTAACAGTGAATAAATGTTCAAAAAAATATGTAACATTTGATTTAATGAAAAAATGCATTTTTGTCAAATTAAACAACAGCCATGAACTCAATGCTTTTAAATTTAAATGTATAATTACTTGCTCTGTTACTAATAACTATATGGTTTTTGCCCAATGTTTTCAAATAAAGGTCAAGCATGCTAAACAAGGTAATGTTCATCACTGCATCCTGTTTTGATCTATGCATATGATCCCACTTTGGTGACATTTGCAATGAGTTGGGTATGAGTCTGTATGTAGGATATACATTAAATTATAATGGTTATGTGGTGTGGAATGTTGCCTAGTTTGGCCGAAGTTTCTGTATAATGAGTCCTGGTAAAACCATAAGCTATATATACTATATGCTAAATACCTGTCTTTCTGCGTTACATGCCTGATAATGAAGTGTTGAGTACGCACAGTCAACCCTACGGTCCACACCCATTCAATTCTTTACAGAAATATGACAAGCTATATTTAGAAAGAGCAAAGTTTACTTATTGCACAGTGAGTATAACAGTGTGTGGGGTTGTTTTTAATATATAGACTAGACACTAAAAACTAAAATGCTTCACAAACAAACCAAAGTTATACCGTTATTTCCCTTTATCTATCCCTTTATCTATATGTCCATTCTTTCTGATCTATTTTAAATATAGTAAACTTTTGCTATGGTTTACTTAATATACATTCACTGGGCCTTTTGTAGAATGCATTGATGTACATATACAGCCATGCAATACAGATAAAGATATAAAGAATTAAAACCTCTGTTAATTTTCTGGCTTTATAAATAGGTACAGGAAATCTAGGGGATGCATTTGCCAGTGTGAGCATCCACAGGGCAGAACGTATCAGACTGACTTCCTTTTTATTAGTAAGCATATAGAGTGCAGGCTTTGGCCAAACACCAATTGTTTTAATGCATAGTGTAAGTCTGGCTTAAGGTTGAAAAATAAATCCCTGTGTGAGGTTATTGCTTTCGGATTGTTTCATTCTTGCTATTCACACAACAATGTGAGAGCATTTTAAAAAGCATCTACCCTGAAGAATGTCATTCTTTTTTCCAAAATGCCGAATTGTTTCAAAAATCAACGGTGTGTCTCTAATCAAACAGAATGGCTTGCTTCTCATTTAGGATTATAGGGGACCACAAATAGGTCACCCTTACATCCAGATTTCTTTTAGCTTACATAAGCATGTGCTGTTTTAGGGGGAAAGACATAAATTTAAAAGAAACATAGCATTTGCAAACACCATCTATTGTTTGCCTTGTTAAAGCCTTTTCCAAGAGTGTTGGGAGTGGGAGTTCACAGTGGGGGGCTAGGTATCCGTCCTCTGGGCCAAAACCATCACAGCATTACTCACATCAACACCCCCTTCTCCAAAACACACACACACACAAAATTCTAATATCATGTACAATATTTGCCAAAACACCTACAAATTACAGTAAGTCCTATTTGTTGATTGAAGTGATGCAACTTTCTCTTACAGTATGTCTGTGTTAACACAAAATTTGAGTTGTGTGACATATAAGAGGAAATTAGAGCTTAAATGCTGACACTGACTAAACTAATTAAAAAGAAACTTGTACGACATGAAAAAGAACACTGCAAAATGCACAATGGCAATTCTTATGAGCTTGAAATGGACCAATAAGCATAGAGCATGACTCCCTGTTTTTATCATGAATTCTAATTTTACTTTCCTTTTAAATACTTACTAATTAGATTCTGACAGGAAGGACTGCTTTTCTGGCCATTTATAAGGATGACTGTCAGACAGAACTATTATTTGCTGATTCGGATTCATATTCCAACATGCACTCACAAGTACACACACACACACACACACACACACACACACACACACACAAACACATGCACACACATGCACACACACTGTTTTGCTCACTTAGCCTGGTCCACACATGAAAAGAGAACAGATGAAGTTTGAAATTGCTGCTCATGCTCATGCTGGTTATGACCCACCAACAGAGTGTTTTTGCCATTAAACAGGAATCCACAGCCTCCATTATCCTTTGCCAAGGCACACAGCGCATCAAACCAACAGCACCTTTTTTTGTGCCATGACTTTTAATAATGAGGTTATCTAATCTCAAATGCACTGCACGTCTTTACAAGACAAAGACCATAAATCCTATTTGTTGGCTTACATTTTTATGATGAAGAGCCAGACTGACATAAATCTCTACCAGGTGGAAACAGTGTGTGATTATATACAGTATGCTGAGGCATTAAGGTAAAAATAATACAAAGAAAAGATAAAAAAAGTATTGCAAAAACAAAGAAATAAAAATATTTACAAACATACTGTTTAGTTTGAGCACCCTCTGGAACTATTAGTATGACATTAAAGGACTGCAGATGTTGAACAGGAGATCATTTTTTAAATCTCTAGATTACATTCTATTGGTTTGCATCATGTATGGTTAGATTAAATTAAATCTTTAATAAAATTACTTGAATCATAGTCGGTGTGACCAAATTCTATTCAATAAAATGTGTATATGGTTTCAAACTGATGATAGATTTTACAGTACGTACCAACAACAGGGTGGTGCAGTGATAAAGTGGTTAGCATGACCGCCTCTGACTGCTGGGGATTCAGCCTCAAATCCAGATCTGGGTGGAGTTTGAATTGTTCTCCTCATGTCTGCATGGGTTTCCTCCGAGTTCTCTGGTTTCTGCCCACAGTCTAAAAACGTGAATTCAAGGTGAATTGGCTGCTCTAAACTGGTCCTATTTAAATTTGCATTGAATAGTGTGTGTGTGTGTGTGTCTTTGTAAGTGAATTAGAAGTGAAATTGCTGTTTTGTTTTACAATAATTAAAGGGTTTAAGAACCTTTAAAAATGGTTAACCTTATTTAATTAAACCACCAAAACACTTGCATGATTGTGCACATGGTACAGATGCCATGAGCCATTATATGGAATAACATTTCAAGTGAAAAGCAAGTTCTTCGATTCAGTACAACAATCACCACACACAATATTACATTGATTTTGGATGTGAGCATATTACTGCTCACATCCAAACATCTGCTGCAGGCCACCTTGTGCTTTATATTTGAAATCACATATACTATATATATGGCCAACATTTTTATGACTGTTTGGACTTTTGAGGGTTGTGATATGTGGTCTCTTCAGTTGGACCATTGAAGGTTTTAGACCATTAAACGCGAGTAGACTATGCTGGGGTCAGTCGTTATGTTAGAGAAGCCATTTATTTACTACCTTTTTGTTCACCGTGGAGAATACGACGCAAAAACGTTGAAATATTAAATCAGTGTGTGTTTTCAAAAGTGAGATGAGTCATGCATCATTAAGGGGGGCATGGGGGGTGAGGGGGCTTGTTGTCACAGAGGCAATGTCCCCCCTGCCCTCTCTTGTTACAAATACAAAATTGCTGCCAAAAATGAATTCAACTCTATATGGCAATAAAAGTTGTAACATTGCATAAGGCTATCAGAACAATGCAGGGGAAAATGTCCATCAAAATAAATACTCGATGCTGTCTAACATGATATTCGTGTATGTGTACATTTAGATTTTGTACTAAAGATAAGTTTTTAGTTAGGTTTTAGTTAACTATATATATATATATTTTGTGTGTGTGTGTGTGTGTGTGTGTGTGTGTGTGTGAGTGAGTGCCCAGTGATAGCTTAGTGCCCTGTCCTGGGAGTACCTGCCCAGCACCTGAAACGTTCTCCTCTGGATGGGAATGGGAAGAGGATTAAGCGGAAGACAATAAATGAACGAATGAATTTACATGAAATAAATTTTTACTAAAATTTATTTTACAGATCTTTAGTGAGCCATCGACTGTGCACGGCACAAATTGATTTAGGGCATGTCAATGTGTCTTTGCTATCATAACAACATTATTCATTGTGTGTTTCGTGTATATATATATATATATATATATATATATATATACACATAAATTCTTTGTATATATACATAAATTGTGTTTCATGTGTAAATATATATATATATATATATATATATATATATATATATATATATATATATATATATGTGTGTGTGTGTGTGTGTGTGTGTGTGTGTGTGTGTGTGTGTGTATATGAGGCGGCATGGTGGCTTAGTGGTTCGCCTCTAAGTGCTAGGAATTACCATTTCGAGTCCGTGTGGGTTTCCTCTGGGAAATATATATATACACACACACACATGGTCATAATTTTTGTTACTGTATCTGTGCTTGTGTAACAGAGGAATTACTGGCTCTGTTATGGACTCATTAACACACTGTAAAAACTCAATGTAAGCTAACAGCATTTAAAAATACTAATAAAATCTCACAAACGCTTACAGCATCCTGAAAATTACCAAACTTCAATAAGTTTGAATGTAAATATTACAATAGCCATTTGCTATTTCTTACAGAAGACCAAAAAGTGTGAACACTATACAAACCGGGACTAAAATTCAATTTGATTTAACAGTATAACAAGTATAAACACACTTTTCAAGTTCTCCAGTGGCATGCTAAAAGCTTCAAAATGCATATCAGAAAATTTAAAACCCTTCCACTTTATCTCCCCAGATAATCCAGGTGTCTAGGTCCTATCTTTTGCAATCTCTTTTTTAGGTCACGCCACAGGATAATAGGTTTTAAAATCAAGTCTCAGATGGTCAGAACGGAGCTTAAATTGATGTTTAGTAAACTATCTTTGTGGTGGTCTGGATAACGGTTTCAGAGATAGATAAATGTTATGGTCTTTAATGAAGATTATGATGTCATGTATTAATAACAAAGGGTCCCGGGGCCTTTGGAGGAAAAGCAGCTCTACATCAACACAGGCACTTAATTGTTAACCCTTATTTATTTTGTGCAAAATTCAATTTCACTGTTCACTTTTTATTTTAACTTTTCATTAACTATTGTTTTTGTTAAACTCTAATAAATTATAAGCAGACCCCATGTACTGTACTTTAGTTCTTAGGTAGATGTTGCATTTTGTGAATCCTTAATGTGCATGGGGTAAAATCAACTTGGGTCTTATTCATCTTTTTAATTGTGCTAAATGACTAAGCCAGATAAACCTCTGTGTCACCTCATGTATATAATCACGTAAAACAGGTTGTCATGGGTTACATCTTAAAGGTCAATAAACACTAGTTATACTATTCAATCTAAGAAAAATAGAAATAGAAAATACTTGAATTTCATTTTGCTTATAACATAGTAGCCTTTAAAAATCAACAGTGTTGAAGTTGTTAAGAAGTTCCACTGCAAGTAAAATTGTAGTGTAGCAAGTGTGCAATTTAGCATGTAGGTTCTATATGTGTTCCATTGAATGATAATGTCACTGCTGATTTTGGAAGTCCATATAGTTGTAATGGAATCCACATACTTTTGGCACTATAGCATATGATTTTATATGTTATTATGGTGAGATTTTCGAAACAGACTGAGTTATTACTTTAGAAATTACTAGTCTTAATATATCTAGCAATGCAATTAGGTTCCAGATTAAGATATATCTATGCGACTGAACACAGTCTTGCTTTGTACCACATTCCAACACAATTATAGATCAGCTTTAGGACTATTTTGTGGCTTTATATTCACCTTTTTAAAGATTTTTTCCCTCATACGAATGCCTCACTGACTCCACAGTTGTACATTGCAGTAATTATGTATGGCAGTTGAATTATTTACCTGCAAACACAAACAATTAAATTTAGTACTAGGTTTATAATGTTTTAGCAACTTGACTGTTATACTTTTAAAGCTAAAATTGTACATGTATAAAGTTTTTAAAAACACATAAGCAAATTATAGACTTTAACACATTCTTATTTTCTTATTCTTAGCTTTCCACCACACAGATGTACAATTAGATATTAGCTCTTCATTGTTGCACATCAATGTGTTAGTCCTCCTCTAATTCTTCAGTGAGGCTTAGAAGACACTACTTACAGGATGCTGATAATTAGACATTATTTATTGATTAATTATTCCCAATCCAGGAATCCCATTGAAATAATGTAATTTCAATAACTTGAAAACCCACTTACTGCAACAAAAAATGTTTTGAAAAAGGTTCTTAAATGCACAAGATCTAACATGTAAAACTGTGTTTTCCCCTAAATGCTTTTATAACTTTTATAAAGGAAACAACACTAATTAATTCATTTAAATATTTCACTAAGATAACGTTAGTCATTGGACATTTGCTTCTAGAACACTTTCAGGTGTATCTTAATATTTTAAGAATCTGATAGCAAAAAAAAACATTAAATTGTTCCAATTAAGTTTTTGTAATCAATAATTTACAAATAGTAAAACAAAGTCATTTTGAACTTAAAAGAACAGCCCATTTTATCAGCAGTTGACTCCAGGGCAGTTAAATGTGGTACATAACCAACTTGCTGATCCAATAAGAAATGTTTCCTCCACTTCATGAAAAACATTAGCTGTTAAAAATTGTGAAAGCAATGAACAAGAAGCGAGAAAGTTGTTTTATTTAACAAAAGTGTTTCCAAGATCAACAGATGCCAAGATTAAGGAAGACACTTTTGTTGGTCTACAAATCCCACACATCTTGAATGACAATCAGTTGGACGAGATGATGGTGGGGCCTGAAAAAATGACTTGGAAATCATACATGGATGTTGCGGTCAATGTTCTAGCCAACTATAAGGTGCCAAACGGCATCAAATTGGTTGACAATCATTTTTAAACATACAAAGTGATGAAATGTAACATGTCATCGAAAAGCCGTTTCCTGCATTCACACTTGGATTTCTTCCCTGATAATATTGGTAAGTGATGAACATGGCAAGTGCTTTTACACTGACACAATGGAAATACATTACGAAGGTTACTGGCATTTGTCAAGGCTGACTGACTATTTCTGGACACAAATACGAGAAGCACCGGATGTTGAGAATCAGCACGGAGACGTGACACATATAAGATTTAAAAGTGTTATAATCAATAACTTTATCTTAATGTTTCCTAAATTTTCAGTGATGCATCCAGAAGCTGTGTTTCATTTCAGCTCATCAAACTGACTAACATTTTTTAAGAGAGCAAATCTGATACTGTCTTTGATTTTAAAACAGCATTGCGGGGATCAGTTCTAAAAAAAAATTAAGGCAAAAATAAATCTTAACAGAAATTGTTGCTCCTTATATTCACATGTTAATCAAGTGAAGTTAATGTCATCATTATTTACTAGTCAGGAACTTTTAAGTTAAGTGTAAGTAAGTAAGTTATAAGTAAGTAAGTAAGTAAGTAATACTTACAATTGAGATATTTCTTTAAAAGCTGATAATGTTAAAGTTTTCAATATATTTTTCAAAATACACTTTATTAAAGTGGTGTTTTGACTGGCAAAATAATTAAGTCAAAGAATCCAACACTGTTCCTCTTTCCACGTAAACTTACTTTTAACATTGTTGTTATGTTATGATTAATGACACTGTGGCCTTTTACATATAATAGAATGTGACTGTTCTTGTCTCTGACATATTTTTAACAATCAAGGGACCTTTATTTAAACATGTACTAACCATTCAAAAACAGAAACAATTTTTATTGGTATTTTTTTAGGAGTGATGAGTGTGTGTGTGTGTGTGTGTGTGTGTGTGTGTGTGTGTGTGTGTGTGTTTGTATTTTCTTTTATTAATTTTTACATTAATGTAGCGTTATTGTAATGCTAACAATTGGTTCACAATTCAACAATTGGTTGAACAAGTAAACACATACATACTAAGAAAAGTCTATTGTGTTGTAGTAACTCCAATTTAGCTGTCAGCATGTCTTTGGAATGTAGCGAGAAACCCATGCGGACATGAGGTGGACATGCAGACGCCACATGGAAAGGACATTAGTTTACAACAACTGGAAATGTAACCCAGGACCTTGTTGTAAGGTGAAAACACTAACCACAGTACAATGAAAGCACTACTATGTATTAATTTCTTTCAGAATGTAATGAGACATTAAACCGAATAGTTTCCAATAAAAAGTTGGAAGAATTGGACTGTTCTAAAACTTTTGACCTGTATATATTACAGACATAAAAATAAGCTAATAAATTCTTTATACCTATCTTACACAGCATTAAAACATGTATTAATGTAATTATTTATCATACTGAAATACACTGCTAAAGGTCTATGAAAAGAACTGTAGCTGAATGAGTTTAATGACTAACATGCAGGGGAATTATAATATTTCAATATTCACTTTCTATATTACTTTGAAATGTAACAATTCCACAAACTTACTTCCACACTGTAACCACAACATACTGCTAAATTCTGAACTTATACACAAGCCTTCACTTCTCCTGCACACTTGATTCTATAGCATGTAAATCAGTGACCTGAAGTTACATGCTTTACGATCAGCTAAATATTAAATATTAAAATAAATATTCATATAAAACAGTAACTGTACTACTAATGTAGTATAGTTTGTTATTGCTATTGGAGAACAGATACAGAGGTGCAGTGGTTAGCACTCTTGCTTCAAAGCAAGAAGGACCAAGGCTCCATTATCGTGCAGGACAGATATGATCTTTTCTGTTTCAAGTTTACATAGGTTTCCTTAAGAGGTTATGGTTACATCTCACAGTTCAAAAACATGCTGTTTAGTGACTAACTTAGGAGATACTTCATGTATTATACACACATAGACTAATGCATATATTAGTATAAACATGTGTCTGTAGCATGGTGGCTTAGTGTTTACCATGTTCGCCTCTCAGGTTTATATGTCAATCTGGGTGGGGTTTCCATGTGCTCCCGTGTCCAAAAACATTGATTCAGGGTAAATCGAATGCTCCAAATTGCCCCATATTGTATGTGTTTGTGTGTGTGTCTGTGTGAGTGAGTGCCCAGTGATAGATTAGTGCCCTGTCCTGGGTGTATCTGCCCAGCACCTGAATGTTTTTCCCTGGATTGGCATGGAGACCCTAGTAGAGGATTAAGCAGAAGATGAATAAATGAATGAATGAACGTGACTGCATGCAGTCACTTGAAATTAAAAGTGAAATCAAGTATTAATAAATTTTTCATTTTTAAAAAGCAAAACTGAAATAAAACAATTGTTATTACAGTTATTCTTAATAATATCAAGTAATAGCACATATTTGATTGTGTGTGTGTGTGTGTGTGTGTGTGTGTGTGTGTGTGTGTGTGTGTGTGTGTGTGTGTGTGTGTGTGTGTGTGTGTGTGTGTGTGTGTTTAAGAGAGCCCCCCCCCCCCCCCCCCCCCCCCCCCCCCCCCCCCCCCCCCCCCCCCCCCCCCCCCCCCCCCCCCCCCCCCCCCCCCCCCCCCCCCCCCCCCCCCCCCCCTTATCTGCCTACAAGTTCCTTACAACAGTTGTTTATTTTCACTGAAAGTTGTGTCATTTTACTTGTCACAGACAATAATGTAATGATAACTAACATTTATACTTCATATTGGAATAGATATATTAATAACAGCAAAGAACTGTAGACCCAAAAAGAAAAAAGGCTAAAATACATATGAACATATTAACGACGAGGGGCAGTTTATTATTAATATTTTGATTTCAAGAATGTGTTTTAGACTGTTGGAGCACTTGGAAAAACCTACAAACTGTATACAGAAGGAACTTGTCCTCCTTTTCAGGGATTTGAAACCAGGAACTTCTAGTCATGAGATGGAAGTGCTAACCATTTGTTAATCTTTATTAAAAGTACTTAATCTGCTGTGTAGCTCAATGTTGTTATTTATCAGTTGGTTTAATTAAATTACCTTTAAATTAATATTTTTTGTGCATGGCAGTGTGGCATGGATAAATTTGAAATATGTCAAAAATCAGAAACTAAATATTTATATTGATTTAAGAAAAGAAACATTGCTGCATTAAGTTCCACTTATTGAATGACATGATCAAATGTACTTATTTGATTAGTATTTTAAACATATGAGAATATAATTATGTAAATAATAAATTAGTATTTGTTTAATAGCTGTATGCTATTTTTAGGACAATGTTTCAAACAATGACACCTTTTAAAAGAACATGATGAAAACTAAACCTACTGCATATTTTTATGCTGTAAACTATGCAAGCCCAACTAACAAATAACCTTTCATTCATCTCGGATAAACGAGACGTCTACATTACATATATTTGATTTTTTTCCTTCCTGAGTATCCTCCTGGCATCTTTCGTTGACCCGTCATATCATATCTTAATCAGGTCTGAGTCACACTTCAGTAAAGACACCTTTTTGTCCGGGCCAAAACTTTGGTCTCTGTTCTGGTGCATCAACACTAATCAAAGGTCCAAAAAATATATTTTCAATTTTCCAGCAAAAATTAGCAGACAGTGGCCTGAGTAAATCATTACTGAAATAAATTACAGAAACATTAATTATACACTTTGGTCACATGGTCATCAAAAATCGTACAAAATGTCATAATAGGCTATAATGTTTTTTTTAATGATTATTGCTGTTCCATAATGACAACTGACCTTAAAACAAGTCTTGATTTGGTTGTAATTAATATGTTCTAATTAATTTCTATCTGCAGGTGCAGTGTTTTTAAATGATCTAAGACAAAATGACCATTGATAAATCCATCCATCCAATATTTTCCACTTAACTGGGGGTAACGTTTTGGGAGATGGGCATATACATCCAGGACAGGGTGCCAATCTATCAGTGAGCACCATTAATTAATAAATAAAAATAAAGCATTAAAGTATGTTCCTCAGTTCTTAATGTGTTATACTGTGAGATGATTAATTAAATAAAAGCATTGTGTCATGTCCTCAAACTTTCATCAAAATAAGGAAGCCAATGATTGGCAGCATGGTGGCTTAGTGCTTAGCATGTTCGCCTCTCAGTACTAGGGATTCCCGGTCGAATCCCCATCTGCGTGAGTTTCCATGAGAATCCTCCGGGTTCTCCGGTTTCCTCCCACAGTCCAAAAACATGGATCAAGTCAATTGTCTCCAAATTCCCCCATATAGAGTGTGTCTGTGTGCATGTCTGTGTGAGTGAGTGTGTGCCCAGCGATAGTTTGGCACCCTGTCCAAGGTGTATCTGCCCAGCGCCCGAAATCTTCTCCCCTGGTTGGGCATGGGGAACCCCCCCGCGACCCTAATATAGGATAAAGTGGAAGATAATGGATGGATAGATAGATGGAAGCCAATGAGTACCAAAAAAACAAATCAATAAACCTCCATCAATGAAAGTGTGGGTGTGGGTATGACACAAAACATTGTTTAACCATTTGGTTTTTAATCTGTGCCCCTGATAATATAACATATAGTGGCTGTAATAAAAAGTTTTTCCAATCACATATAATGGAAGGATGTGAGTTTACCTCACAAAAGCTTATTATTATTAGTCTAATCACACTGAAATTGTCTGTCCTAAACGTAGACCCGCGGCAAGGTGGCTTAGTGTTTAGCACGTTCGCCTCTCAGCGCTAGGGATTCCCGGTTCAAATCCCCATCTGGGTGGAGTTTTCATGTTCTCCCCGTGTCTGCGTGGGTGTCCTCCGGGTTCTCCGGTATCCTCCCACAGTCCAAAAACATAGATCAAGTCAAGTGTGCCCAGCGATGGATTGGCGCCCTGTCCTGGGTGTATCTGCCCAGCCCCCGAGACGTTCTCTCCTGGATGGGCATGGGGAACCCCACCACGACCCTAATAGAGGATAAAGCGGGAGATAATGAATGAATGAATGAATGAAACGTAGACCTGACCTGGCCTCAGGAGTGTATTAAGATTTTTAAAAGTGCACCTACCTCTATATAAAAGGTAATAAGTCACATATTAAAATACATTTAAATTTTGAGATACGTGGTAGGTTATTTATTTCTTACACTAGTAATTACTTAGACAGTCCAACACCATGCCAACAACCCCCCTCCCATATCATATATAAACACACACACACACACACACACACACACACACACACAAGGAGATCCAAAATCTAATTAAGTAAATCTGCATTCTTTTGTTCAGAAAGTTCATAATAAGATTTTTTTGGGTAGGAAGCAAGTCTCACACGACCCGTAAAAAGGAAGTAAGGGAAAGGACAAGCTAGATAGGAAAAAAAAAAACAGCCTTTACATTTTTTTTCTGCTCGCAGCACATTTCTTCCCTTCTTTATCTCTCCCACTTTCAATTTGTAATGAGACAGGTGGCTTAGTTTCTCCTTACACTTGATTGTGTGCTAAGATATCTCAAACAAGTGTCGCATTTCTTCCGTACCACCAACAGTTCTTGGTCACACTTTACAGTTGCGAAGTCTGATGCTATACAGGTTTGGTTCAAAGAGTCACCACGCTTTTCTTTTGAACGTAGTGAACAACGGTGAGCGGCAGATCTACACTGACTGCAGTCATCATAAGCGCTTGCTTTCCACAGCCCCCAGAAAAATA
The DNA here is from genome assembly GCA_019802435.1 of Corydoras maculifer. Lineage (NCBI taxonomy): Eukaryota > Metazoa > Chordata > Actinopteri > Siluriformes > Callichthyidae > Corydoras > Corydoras maculifer. The sequence continues at coordinate 1,012,168 of JAFMOD010000438.1, forward strand.
TTCCATTAATGGAAACCTTGTTTTCTTGTTTATTGTGTCTGCTTAACGTGAAAGGAACTGTATCAACACAACATACAAGACATATAATAAAAATTTTTAAATCAATATAATTTCATGCAATTTATATTTATAGAATATATAGTATTATATTCATATTGTCTGTATGTAAACTAAAATTAAATCCAAAAAAATAGCAAGGGTTTCTAAAAGCTTTTTGGAACATAGTCTCCAATATCTGATCTCCCTATATACCACCAGGCCATTCCCGTATAATAAATAGAAAATCACCTGCTGTGTCCAGGAGTATGGCCAGGAGAAGCTACCATTTTTTTTTATATCATAGGGTGTAAAAGTAAAAGGATTTCTTAATTCATTAAAAAACCTTAACTATTCATACTTGTACTTTTTTCATGGCCTGCATCAATCTATCAACTGTCTTTAAGATTACTGATGATTTAAAAATGAATAATAAATCATCATCTTATATTCAGCCTCTATATAAACTGCCTGCAGGGCATTATGAGTATAAAGATCATGGATCTTTGGCTATGCAGCTGCACAGGACCCATCACTGAGTATCTGTATACTTTCTTTATGGAGAGCGTCACACAAACATCCCAGAGTGTCGAGGTATGAGCTTTTTTTTATACAATACCACAGTCCTATATCATTGTAAAATGATTTGTAACCTTTGAAGACAGACCCAAAGAGCAATGAACAGGCTCCCCTCAGCTGTTTGTTTTATTTCAGATGATTGACCCTAAGTGTTAACTGAGACTGAGGTTGTCTTATTGTCTACTGTTAGAAAAACAGAAAGCAAAACTGAAATCAGATGAACACATAGACTTTCACTCTCTGATCAAGCTTCTTACGAAACACAAAATTGGGTTCTGACATAACTTTCGCCTTCGCAAGAATAACATCAAGGGAATCCAAACCAGATGTAAACGTTAAGCCAGATCTGATATAGGGAGCTGATGCTCTCTCCTTTAGACTTGAAAATCACTGTATACGCTGTATCTATACTGAGCATATAGTACATAACGTGAAAATGCTTTTAAGGTAATTTATCAGTAAATTTAAACTTAAAAGGATTTGCAATTTTAGTATTTTCATCTAATCACAGAGTTAATTAAATATCAGTTAAATTATTCACTTGTACAGGTACTACGTTTTTATATACACACATGTTTTGTCCTTCAGGGTTAATTGCACATACACACCATTTATTAAAGCGAATAAACAAATCAATCAATACTACTAGTACTACTACTAATAATAATAATAATATTATTAAGAAGACATAGTACAGTAATTAGTGTATTGGGATATTATTCAGAATGATGGGGGGAGGGGTATCTCTGAGTCTACCAAAACTGGCTAATGTGGGCTCCTAAGCAAGGGCCCTCAGTGCTCCAGGGATTTTATCTTCATCATGATCCTGACCTGCTGCTACATGTAAGTTGCTTTAAATAAAATCATTTGCAAAATGAACATGAATGAATGTTATGTAATAATATTAATAATAGTAAAAAAGTCACTGCTTGGGAACATTTAAGATTACTTAAACACTGGAAACTTAGTATAAACTTTAACGTGACTTACTAACCGTTTTAACAGCATTAATTCAAATATCCTTTTAAGTCTTAAAAATATTTTTTAATATTCTGATCACTGAGACAATTTCTAGTTCTTATTCTTATGCTTTACATAATTTTGCTTGGTCAAATGTTTAAATACTATTTTTAAAACTTGGGAAGAGAAAGAGATTGAGGCCGCCAAAACAACGAGTTTCCCCTTTCTAATGATCCCTTTCGTGACCACAAAGAAATTCCTAGCACACTAACTTTTTGAGTTAGAAGTTCACAATCTGCAAATGTTTAATAACCCAACTGACTAAAATCAACAAAAATGACAATATCAAAAGATCGAAAGAAGTTGCGGATGAGAGATGTGTTTCATGCAATACTAATTACCAAAAAAATGCACTTATAAAATCTGTTAATAAATAATTATATTTAGTAAACTGATACTGCAGCAGTGAAGTAAATAAACATTTACCGTATAAACACTTTTTAGTATAAATTGTTTTAAGAATGATGGTGCAGTGAGTACAGTAGCTTTCTGGAATACTCAGACCTTAATTTAGGAGGCTGGGAGTTTTCATGTTCCATCTGTATCTATTTGAAGTTCTCCTGGTTTTTATTTACAGTCCAACAGTCGATGGATACAAAAAGTCCTTTGTGTGTGAATGTTTTTGTGACACACTGTTGTTTTTTCAGAGGTGATGCTTCATCTTACACATGTGTGTACTGCTCTATCTTGAGCACTCTAATTATTATAAACAATTTTAAACACGAATAAATAAATATTCTTAATTTAATTATTGACATGACGGTTAGATTAGTGAAGGTTAGACTTTGATTCCGTATTAATGAAACTCCACAATTAAGGAAATCATATTTTACAAATTAAAATTTTTTGTGCAACAAAATGAAAAGAACAAAAAAATATTAAAAATTAAACAGACTGATTTGATGTGAAGTCTTGGTGGAAAAGCTTTTGTTTAATGGCTTCAAGATGCCTGTAATATAAAAAAAATATTTGCTTATTTGTCTGCAAAACTCCTAAATATAAAAAAAACTATATTTTCACAAGTTTTTTTAGGACATTTTGTTTTGGTGATTAGATCATACCAACATCCATATTTTGTCACATTTAAGTTTTCTTTGCAAAACGTTAAATCTTTGGCATGTTTTGCCTTTTGGATGTTCTCTGCGATTCACCGTTATCTTGGAAAAAGCCAACACTTCCCTGTAATGAATTTCCAAGGATGTGGCTCCACTGACTCGTTTAGGTGCTTTGGGACCACATAGTTCTGAGGATTTATTTGAGAAAAAGCCATCTAGCAATGTTTTCACATACATACATACTACACACATACAAACATACATTCAGGGGCCTTTTTTATTTGGATTCACACCACCAGGAGGAGCGCTGAGGTGATGTATGCCCGCCAATAAATAATATCTGCCCCCCACTCCCACCTCCATGCTGTCCAGTTTCTGGTTTGGTTTCTTTCCACACTGTCTGTGTAATGAATGCATAATAAACACAAAATGGACAAAAACATTGGGTCACAACTGATAATTATTGATTTCAGCTGGTTTATTCAGTCCCATTGCCAAAGGTGTAAAAATGTTAATCAGATAGTCATGCGTTTTGATCCTTTTGAATGCTTTAAACTTTATGGTTATTTTTTTTTTCTTCCAGGTCCTGATCTGTCTGTCTCTAGTTCTCTTTGCCAATCAGCGTTCCTGATGAATACTACAGCTCACCCTAGAACACTTCCAATGCATGCTACATGCTGTACACCAGACAGCAGACAGATTCATTTGACTGTATAGTTGTCTTTACCAAATTATGTTTGCTGTTCCATATTTTATTTATATTTTTTTCTCCTTGCTTTTTCATAATTAATTTGCTGTTTATCATTTAGAGGAGGACGGGTTCCCTATTTTAAGTCTGGTTCCTCTCAATGTTTCTTCCTCTTGTTATGAAGAACACTATTAGTTTGGTTTGCTCGTGTAAGTATTCGACTTGATTTTAATCTTTCATTAATCTGCTACAATTTTGCCTTGAAATAGTTAGAATTTGGGCCAGACGCCTGCTGTGTAGAGTTTTCGTGCTCTTCCCAGGTCTGTGTAAACTCTATTTCTCTTTCGGTCAGGTTCACTGGCGCTACTTAATTGACTCTAGGTATCATTTAGTGAACAAATGTGTTGTGCGCTTGCTTTGCAATAGACTGGCAATCTGTCCAAGGTGTTTCTATGTGTTTTGTTCAGTCACCACTGGGATAGGCTCCTACAACCACATATTATTCATTAAAAGCCCACTTTTTTACACTGGGCTTTTTACATTTACATTTATCAAAAAGCAAAATGCTTACTTTCTAGCAATCACCGAAACATGGCCTCTATTCAAACATGCTGATACTAGAGTGAGGAAGAAAACAAGACTTGTGCATGCAGACACTATGTGAAAAACAGAAGTGGACAAAGGTGGTTAGAAGATTTAGGGCCCTCGTGATTTGCATGGATACATGGGATGGACGGGTGGGAGAGGAGGAGTTCTCTGTTTTTCTTGCTCTAATTTAAACACAAGAGCAATGTTGTAGTTGTCAGCCCTTTTCGCTTCCCTTTTTTCCTGGGAGTGAGAGGCAACAGTGGCCACCGCACGGCAGGCACAGCCTCAGCATCTGCTCTGAGTCACACAGGATGGACAACTGACCTCTTCCTACTCTTCCTCCTCTTTCTCGTGTCTTGTCTTAGCCCAGTTTCGAATTAAAAGCTCCCTCTTTAGTTAGCATTAGTTAACATTAGTTTTGTAATTGTTGTGGTTCTCGTTCCAAGCAGCAAATTACTTAGTAGCAATTTATGCCAAGTACTCATCCAAAAAGGATTTTGGAAATATACAGCTTCAAAAGAAATACAACCTAACAGCATTTGAAGGCAGATGGCCATTTTTATGGAGTTTGCATGTTCTCCCTATGTCTGTTTTCAAAGCCTCAGTTTCTTCCCACAGTTAGCAGACATGAAGATCAAATTAACTAAAGATGTATGACTGTGTTTCATCATGTTTGTCTTTGTATCTGCCATGTAATGGACTGGCAAATTGTCAGGGATGCATTTTTATCATTTTTATCATTAATCCAATAATTTTTTAACAAAAATTTCGGAATCACAAACTTATATTAATTATATTTTCTCCATGAATACTAATTAATTAATTCCAAATGATCTGTCTGCTTATTTTAATACCTTTTTTCTGGTTTCATTGCTTCCAGACTTATTAAAGAATTTAACCAATCACATTTCAGCATTATGGGGGCGGCACAGTGGCTTAGTGGTTAGCACGTTCACCTCTCAGTGCTAGGGATTCCTGGTTTGAATCTCCATCTAGGTGGAGTTTCCTCCGGGTTCTCCGGTTTCCTCCCACAGTCCAAAAACATGGATCAGGTCATCAAATTTCTCCAAATTGCCCCATATAGAGTGTGTATGTGTGAGTGAGTGTGTGCCCAGTGATAGATTAGCATCCTGTCCTGGGTGTATCTGCCCAGCGCCCAAAACGTTCACCCCTGGATGGGCATAGGGAACCCCCCTGCGAACCTAATATAGGATAAAGCGGAAGATAATGGATGGATGGATTTCAGCATTTGGAACTAGAGTCAAATAACCTGCCTGTGTCCTCCACTATTAGTTCTGCGACTCTCTAGCATAAAACTAATGTTGATCACCCTGTTCATCACCAGATTTTGAGTTGGCAACACCAAGGCCCTCTAGCAGGTGTACATTAGGTCTGCGTGTTCACCCCCTCTCATTGGACAGTCAGAGTTTACTGTTTCGGTCGCATATTTTCAGTGAATTGAAACTTATGTTATAAATACGATTCAGCCTGCAGCAATAGCTTTAATGGCAACAGAAATGTACATCTTTATAGAACTAATTGAACTAAGTGTTAAGTTCTAAGTGAACTATTTTTCTGAAATAATATTACTTAAGGGGCGGCACGGTGGCTTAGTGGTTAGCACGTTCGCCTCTCAGCGCTAGGGATTCCCGGTTCGAATCCCCATCTGGGTGGAGTTTCCATGTTCTCCCCGTGTCTGCGTGGGTTTCCTCCGGGTTCTCCGGTTTCCTCCCACTGTCCAAAAACATGGAACAAGTTAATTGAATTCTCAAAATTGCCCCCTATAGAGTGTGTCTGTGTGAGTGAGTGTGTGCCCAGCGATGGATTGGTGCCCTGTCCTGGGTCTATCTGCCCAGCGCCCGAAACGTTCTCCCCTGGATGGGCATGGGGAACCCCACCGCGACCCTAGTAGAGGATAAGCGGGAGATAATGAATGAATGAATATTACTTAAAAATTAATACGAAGTTTATTTTTGGTGATTTATTTTTTGTGGCCAACTCAATGGCTCTTTATACTGTATTTCTTAATAATATGATGTTTTTATAGCCAAAAAAATAGTTATATATTCCAGTGTATTGATCTAGACGGAGTATTACTGAAGGTCCAGGTGTGGAATTCATGGCTCCCCATTGAGTGAAAAATTATTATACACAATTTGACAATGATATATACTATATAGACAAGTATCAAGTATCGAGAAACAACTAATCACTGAATTCAGATTCATTTAAATCCCCGAAAAGTCCCAAAGAAAAATAACTGGACCCTAGTGCACTAAGCAAGTTCCATAAATACAGTTAGCTTGGTGTGCAAGAACTTGACTTCTCTACACAAACCATTGGCCTGAACCCAACCAAACATCTTTGAGATGAACTACAATATGCAATGCAAACCAGGACCTCTAATTCGACATCAGTGTCTGACCTCAGGAATGCTTTACTTTTTGGGTATTTGGGTAAAAACTTTTCCACAAACTAACTTTAAAAACTCATAGAACACTCCCAGAAGTGTACATAATGTTATCGCTGCAGAGGGACAGAATTATTATTAGAATCATTTTGGTTGATTAGCTGGCTACCCTGCGTTGAACATGTGTGCACTTTAATTTCTGGATATAGCTGCTTGAGTTTGTGTGAGTGTGGTAGTTTGCTCATACTCATGTACATAGGGTCATTAAGGCTTTTCTGCAAAAGAGGACAGACTCCATCTTTAAAGCTATAAATTTAGTACCACTGCACTCAAATTAGATTTAGTAAAAAATGCTGCTTCATGTGCCTTTTATATATATATTTGTTTAGCTGGGTTGGTATGTGTGTGTGTGCCCTCTGAGGTATGTTGGTGTGGTTATAAAAGTGGCATGTATCCCCAGGTATGAAATTTGGTTTGTAGTAGGTATTTCTATTGGTTTTCCTATAACTATTTTAATAAATCTTTCGATTATATCTGATCTAGTTGGTTCTATTATTCCCTGTGTCCCACCCATCCATGTCACATTTACAGTTTGTAAGTATATAGATGTATGGTGTGTGCAGGTGCATGCTGCTTGTTTCATTAAATCATTTGAAAAAATAAATCCATTGATAACTATAGCTTGTTTTTAACAGATGCCCAATAGATTTGGCTGCAGATACATCGATAAAAATTTTGAACCAAAACCACTAACTGCAAAAAAACAACTTTCCTCTTTTTATTGACAATTTCAGGTTTTTCGAAAGCAGTGTGAAACCCGTTTCCCTCAGGACACAGAGTGCTGGTGGATCTCTGATGTCAGCAGGGCATCTGCGTTTGTAATTGGTTCTTGGTTTCAGAAACGTGTTGTCCCCAAGCTGTTCTGACACATTGAACTGTCCGAATTGATTGACAGGGGCACAAAAAGGGGAAATTTACCAGAACAAAGGAAGAGGAGGGTAAGACTGTCGGGAAATTATATGTGTGTGTGTGTCTGTGTGTATGTGTGTGTGTGTATGCGTAAAAGGACATACAAGGAACCGCAGGTCCATGGTGGAGGATAGCATCTGGGACAGTCTGATTACCTCAACAAAACACACACACACACACACACACACACACACACACACACACACACACACCCCCCCCCCCCCCCCCCCCCCCCCCCCCCCCCCCCCCCCCCCCCCCCCCCCCCCCCCCCCCCCCCCCCCCCCCCCCCCCCCCCCCCCCCCCCCCCCCCCCGTCAAAAAAAAACCCCCAAAAAAACCTTTTAAACACAGCGGATTTTTTAAACACACATTCAGTAAATTGCTAAAGAGTTTATCAGTAATCAGACTAAAATCACTGGTATATTTCTCTTAGAAACTTAAATACAATATTTTTACATTATTAATCTTCTACTTTATCCTCTATTAGGGTCGCAGGGGGTTCCCCATGCCCATCCAGGGGTAAATGTTTCGGGCGCTGGGCAGATACCTCCAGGGCGCCAATCTATCGCTGGGCACACACTCACACACACAGACACGCACACAAACACACTCTATATGAGGCAATTTGGAGAACTCAATTGACTTGATCCATGTTTTTGGACTGTGGGAGGAAACCGGAGAACCCGGAAGAAACCCATGCGGACACAGGGAGAACATGTGCTGAGTGCTGAGAGGCGAACATGCTAACCACTAAGCCACCATGCCACCCTTATTACATAATATTACAAAATATTATAAAAATGGTACAATATTTTAATAAACATGTAAAAATGATTCAATATTTCCATTCATTTGATTTTTCTCATACATAACAGGAATTAATAGTAACAGAAAACCAACACCTGTTTGTTTTGGTCTCAACCCCGCAAAGTTTTCTGGACAGAAATTAATAAAAATGAAATGCTTTACTATTGTTATGTTTATTAATTAAACATAATTGTGCAACCTAATCAAGCTGGGAGAGTATAGCCTGCAAATGAAAGACACATAGTATTTCTCACATTAACTTTGGCCTTTATTTTATTGCAGACAGTGAAAACCTGTGGTATTTCATGTTTTGCCTGGTAAAATTCTTTTCATTTGTAATTACACATTTGTTCCAGGAACTCGACCAAAAAAAGTTACAACGGAGGAAATTTCCTGAAACGAGATTCGTATTTAACTGTGTTTTACTGTTATTGAAAGTTTTATGTTGTTTTAAAGCTTCTCCATTTAAAATTTATTAAGTTGACTATAAAGGCAGAATTAGACACACACATCATTTTCATGAACATAACAGATATATGCACTATGTTACAAACCACAGTTAATAAATTCTTTTTATATCAAGTTCATAATAAAATCATTAGCCTTTGTTGCTACTCTAATACAGATCAGCCTTGTTTATACTAAAATTATGGAGAATACTTTTAATTTGTTTTTGACACCAAGTTGGCATAACCATATATATATATATATATATATATATATATATATATATATATATATATATATATATATATATATATATATATATATATATATATATATATATTCCAAACTAAACTTTGGTTTATATATTCCATATTATATATATTCCAAACTAAACTTTGGTTTAATCACTTTTATGAAAGAACATTGTGTCAAAGATTCTTGTCTGTAATCCAGTAAATAATCTTAATGAACATGCCTCGGACGTCAGTGAAAGGTTACCTGTTGGGCACATCATAAAGTGGGAAGTGAAACAAACACAAAAAAGGACATAATGTATCCCGTTTGGCCTGAAGAATATATGCAAGAAAATAAAAATGTTTAAACATTAATAAAAAATGTTTAAAAATCCTTTTTTCTTTTTTCTTTTTTTTTTTTTTTTCAAAGTTTTCTAAAATATTAATGAGGTCAGCTGTAACCTTTGCAGCATCAATAAGTTAATATAAGTGCATAATGCCTTTAAAAAGATTATAACTTATCATTACAGACTGTCTGTAAAGTAAAATCATCATGTATTTATTAAGTAAGAATATTGAAAATTCAACAAACACAAAGTTTATATTATATTGCATTATTAGAATTTGTCTCCTAAAGCCTTATGTTGTATTATTATAACACTTTGACTTTATAAAGCTTAACAAATACACGCAAAACATATTAATACCGAATTTATAGAAAGTGTTACCAAAAGTTCAGTTCATTTATAATAGAAATGCATCTGATTATACAAGATGTCTGTTGTCACCGTCTGCAACTGCTAAATTCGAATTATATGCAAAAGCTTATACTCAATGCCTCAAACTTTTGTTACTTTCAATGTTTTGTGATCTAGACATGCTTAAAGTTTCTACCTCATAATAAATAGAATGAAAGTTTATGAATAGATCACGTGCTCATTCACAAAAAGAGATATCACTGACTGGCATAAATAAATGTACAAGGCACAATTATAAAAAAAAAAAGATCCAGGTCATGGAATGTACAATTACCATGATATAAAAGCATGATTGTTAGATAACAGCTACTAAACTATATTGGCTCACAGTTGTCCCGAATAGATAATTTTATTTTATACTACAGGATTCGTCATATGGATAGATATGGTTTGATGTGAATCATTTAGATGTAATTGATAAAAAAAACAATAGGTGCTTGTTATATATTGCACATCATCTGTTTTTCCAGTGAAGAAAATTTTTTTTTGTTTGTTTCATGAAATTAAATGCAAATGATCTAGACATCTGTTGAGCAAAATCAAGCTGTTCTGAGGAGCTGTGTAACAGGTAATCGTTGTTGAAGAGCAGGTGATCTTACCCTGCTTTGTTATCTTCATTTATTTACCTCGAACAAAAAGTTGCACTTATGAAATCTAACAATGGTTTTTGAAATCATTTCATATCAATGAGTTCTACAAAGCTTTTCACTTCAGATTTATACAACCATCGTTGTGTTACGGTGTCACCTTTTTTAGACCCTGTGAGAAAACCTTTGTGCAATTCATAGATGAGGCAATTGAACAGATCTTTAATAAATTTTCACTTGATTCGCAAACTAAGCAATACATCCGTACTTATGGTACATTTTAATGCAATTCTATGGCACAATGCAACCTTCTATTTTAAGTCTAATTTCATCATACTGGACTGAATCAGACAGGATGCTGTAACTGATGTAAAACTGCTTTATTAAATAACAAAGCATAACAATAAGTAAAACATGCTCTGCTCACTGTAACAAAACATTAGAAATGCTGAATTCAAATAAACATAAAATAATATTAATAAAAGACCTATAAAGACCATTCCCATAATGCATGTCAATACACAATTATACAGTATACAGGATTTATTTACTATGAATTAGGTTTAATAAAGTGATTGTCAGCCTTCTGCTGCAATTTAGCTAGAAAGCAATTCAGGATTATATCGGAGCACAAGGATTGCAGTGTGCACTGGTGTGCCATGTGTAGTTACACTTCTCTGACACTCTCATCATCATTTGTGTCTCTTTGCATTCTTCCTTTTTAATAGACTGGGCCCACCTGGATTCATAATCCATTCCCCTGATGAGGTACATTTTAGTTATCGGAATATTAACCAAACTTCTGTTCCATACTTAATATATTATTTACATTCTCTATACTCAGTGGATCATGCAATAAGACACGACATTAACCTGCAACTTATAATTGCAATGCATCATGAAAAATCAGATTTGGATACTAGCTTTGAATGGATTTATACAGCGTGGAAGTAAAAAAAATGCATTGTGTCATCATGTATATAATAAAGCGTATTCTTACAGATACTATATATTTATTCATTCATTCACTCATTCGTGATCTTCAGCTTTATTTCCTAAAGGGGATTTCCCCATGCCCATCTATAGACACCCAGGACAGGCACCACACCCAGAACTAGATGATATACTAACACAGACACACACAAACAAACAGACACTATATGGGGCAATTTAAAGCATTCAGTTTACAATGAATCTATGTCTTTGAACTGTGGGAGGAAGCCGACCCAGAGGAAACCCATGCGGACACAGGCAGAACATTACATTTACATTTACATTTGGTCATTTATCAGCCGCTTTTATCCAAAGCAACTTACAAGGTGAGCACAGGGTTAATCACAACATCCCTGGAGTAATGAGGTTTAAGGGCCTTGCTCAAGGACCCACACTGGTAACTTCAGTGGACCTGGGATTTGAACCCCCAACATTCAGATTAATAGCCCAACGCCCTAACCACTGAGCTAACGCTCCCTTATGGACATGGAAACTTGACCCAGATTGGCATTCGAACAATAATCGAAATAAGCCATTGTGCAGCCTGATACTATATATGTATAATTGATAATTAGCAGCATTTGCTCTTAACAAACCCTGATGCTTTTCCGCCTGATGTTTTGCCTATGTTTCTGAAATTGCCATTTTGCAGCTTAAAATGTGACAGGAAAAGTAAGAAATGCATCTCTCAAACAGATCCAGCAATGCTCAAGTTGGTTTCTGTGAGAATTCATATCAAGTTACCCAAAGTATACGGTGTTTAAAACTGTGTTCTGCATGAAACATTTGTGGCAAACCACACACGAACACAGCACTTATTTAGACATGGCCACGGTCTGGCTCCAAGCATTTTAAGAAGTATATTTTAGTTACATTTAGAGAAATGGGTATTTTAACGTGCAATGTATTTCTAAACCCGTGACATAAAGAATAATCCCAACAAGCCAAGTTAGATGCTTTATTTATTTGAAATTTATTTATGTTTGTTCGTTATTAAATCTGCATCTTGCATATCAAGTATGCACCTTAAATGCCATAATCACAGAGCCAACAACAGTATCACTGACTTACATTGACTAATCCCTGTGTTTGTGTTATGTTTGCCCAAGAAAAACAAAAGGAGTTTGCCAGGCCCACCTTCATCACATCTGATATGGAGCCACCAAAATCACTTTCCACAATTGTTTTTCCTTTAATCCTGAATGGATAAAATCCTTCCAGTAAAATGAGACACTGTTTATTAGGAGAGACTGGTTTAAAAAGTCTCATAATCGTTAATTAGAAAAGGGAAAGAAAAGTACACAGACTGTGGTGAGCTTGGGTGGCAAAGTGGTGCAGAGGTTATCAAGACATGAATTTAATTGATATTTGATTTTATCTGGTACGTTATTACTGTTTTTAATCATGGATTGTACCCTATATATCATGTATTGTAGTGAAATGTCAGTATGTGGAATAATTAAATCATGTAAATATGCTTTGTCTAATAACAAAATACACTTACCTAATGTATTAATGTTAGTAAGCAACCAGCTTTAATTGTGATGTTTTTTTTATTCAGCACAGTGTTCTATTTGTCATAATTAATGTATTTTATTTAAAGTGAAAGATTATATAATTTTTAACAATTTCAGTTATATATAATATAATATATAAATATATATAGGAGCCCTGTCCTGGGTGTATCCATCCAGAACCTGAAATGTTCTCCTCTGGACAACCCCGTGACCCTAGTAGAAGGTAAAGCGGAAAGTAATGAATGGATTAATGGATATATATTGATATGGCAAAGCTTTTTTCAAATATACACACACACAAACACACACACACACACAAGTCTCATTTTGGGTGGTACTGTTGCTAGAAAAACACCATGCTTTGTAATCAATCGCAGGGATGCTGAATCAGCTCCAATTATGACACAACAGAGAACATCTTTTCATTGTACACAGATCTGTGTCTGCTTTAAAACTTGAGGTAACTCCAAGAATTATTCTGGCTATCAATAGAATTCAATTAGGAAGACATTTAGCCTTGGCATGGTGTATCCTGCACTGCATTTAGCAGAAACATATTTGTTTTTCAAAGACTGCTGATTGGCGTTCGATTTTATTGTTTCCCAAGAGGGAACCAAGTGTAAGTAAAATTTTCTGTTTTAATTAACTGCCTAAGAAAGCCAATAAATGTGTTTTATAGCACTGTGGGGAAATTTGTCTTGGACACCACGTACTACTGGGCTTGTACATGCTCAGATTACCTTACATTACATGACTGAGTGAATGAATAATTGGCCATGTTATTCGTTAACTGTTAACTCTCCAAAATATCGTCAGACAACAAGAGTGTAAGTGCGAAAGTGAGGGGAGAGAGAGAGAGAGAGAGAGTAGTCTAAATCCAGCTGTTCTAGTCTCATCCTGTTTATCAGTCTGTCTCTATTATAAATCATCTGAGACAGTCTGCATTGCTACAAATAAAAAAGAAGCTAAATAAAAAAGATTATGAATAATGTTCTCGTAAATATATTTATAATAGCACCAATGAGATGCTTTAGGGACATCACACTTTCCTCTTTAAGACAGTTTGTGGCAAAAACATGTACTTTTTTATTTCTGTGTGAAAAATAAAATAAAATAACCTGCTTTAACTACTAATTAACTCATCTGTTTAAACCGGAAACTTCTGTGGTACTTGACCTCAAACCTGTGTGACATTACATGTCTGATAAAGGTACAACATGCCAGCAGTGGAGTGAAACATAAAGAAATACATGTAAAACATTAAAAGAAAAGAAAATGAATAACAATTACTTATTATTAATATTATCATAAAAATATTTTAAATATTTAAATATGCAACATCATAAAAAAATATGCAACTTCATAACAAAAAATAAATAAATAAAATACTAGGTTCGGCGTCGAAGAATTCAGTGCATGTTTGGGTTAAAAGACATCTGCGTATAAATGTTTGGAAAAGGGATGCTTCTAATAAGATCACTACAACTTATACTATAAATGTAGCTTCATAATACATACCTGCTGTTCTGGAAAGTCCAATTAAAAACATAACTAATAGTGAGGTCACAAAATGACATTTCTGCAGTATGTGCCTCTTTTTTTTTAACAGTTCTGGTGAGAAAAAGTGTTTGTGCAATTTGACGATGGGGCAATCAGTCAGTTCTCCAATGTACCTTCATAATAACCTATGCTCCCTTGACATTGCACAACACATTTTCAGTTATGGGACATTCTAGTTGCATACTGCTAAACCTAATTGTACAATGAATTTCCTTTATCTCCAACTCATACTAATAAATGATATGAGATCAAAGTTTTACAAAATGTGTGAGACTGGAGATGTTATTAGAATGGGTTGAGGGTGCTGTAGCAGTACACCCTTGGGCAATGAGAAATAATAATATGCAACATATTAAGTTTTAAATAATGTTAACAGCAGATAATTGGTCAGAAAATGCTAAAATGAATAAAATACACTTTTAAGATTTCAACGACTGTTTGCTTATTGCAGCCATAAACTGTTAGGGGATGGAAACAGAAACACATTTATAGTCTTGTTATACACAAAGATAAAATCATGAAAACATTCAAATGTTTTATGTCAAAATCTTTTCTTTCAAGGTTTTTTTTTTTCTGAACTGAATAGTTTTTCGGGTGGCACGGTGGCTGAGTAGTTAGTATGTTCACATCTCAGCACTAAGGATTCCCAGTTCGAATACCAATCTGGGTAGTTTCCCTGTGACTGGATCAAGGTTAATTGAATTCTTCAAATTGGCAGCGGCATGGTGGCTTAGTGGTTAGCACGTTCGCCTCTCAGTTCGCACGTTCGCCTCCCGGTTCGAATCCCCATCTGGGTGGAGTTTCCATGTTCTCCCCGTGTCTGCGTGGGTTTCCTCCGGGTTCTCTGGTTTCCTCCCACAGTCCAAAAACATGGATCAAGTCAATCGAGTTCTCCAAATTGCCCCATATAGAGTGTGTTTGTGTGCCTGTCTGTGTAAGTGAGTGTGTGCCCAGCGATAGATTGGCATCGTGTCCTGGGTGTATGTGCCCAGCGCCCGAAACGTTCTCCCCTGTATGGGTATGGGGAACCCCACTGCGACCCTAATATAGGATAAAGTTGAAGATAATGAATGAATGAATGCCTAGTCTGCAGTTAAATTAGTTTAAATTCATTATTATTAATTTTAAATTGATGACAGTAGCAATAGGGGCTGTTGTAGACAAGGAACAAGCCTTGCAACCTGACGTTTGAACCTGCCTGGTTTGATTCCTGATCCCACCAAGTACTTTGGCTGAAGAGCACTTGGTCAAGGCATCTATCCTCATTTGCTTCCCTAGCGTCATGTACGAGGCTGCCCACCACTCCAGGCATGTGTGCTTATTTCACCAGTGTGTGGATATGTTTGTATTTAAAACCCTGAATTTAAATCCATTAAACATATTTTTCTTCGGGTTTCAGCTACCACATTATAGGCAATTGGGAACAACTGCCCATGCTGTGCTGTACAAAAATAATACTAAAATATAATGCTGCCACCAGCATGCTTTACTGTTGAGATGCATTTTAAAAGCTGTTTTACAAATGTCCATCTGAGTCTTGACATCAAACCCGTAAATATTTTGATGCGCAGTGAATGACACATTTTCATAGGAACAGCATAGTCCAAAGCAGCGTGGTATCACATGACTCATGCTGCACAATGTGTTCTTACATTTCTCCTTACGTGCACTGTGCTTTAAATAATGCATCTTATATTAATGGATTATGAGTTTGATCTGCTCCTGAGAAGATTCATAATGAGTGCAGATGGCGTCACACAGGTGCCACCACACTACATGATGCTGGCAAAAGGGGAAAGGCACCATCTGTGTAGCACCAACAACAGATTATGGTGAAAGAAACATTCAGTTTTATACCAAAGTAATCAAAACCAACAATTTTGTTAATTGAACTATATTAGAAAGGACTTTAAATTAGCATTAACAACTGACATCTTATTAACAACTGACATCTTAGCGTTTTGAACAACTGACATCTTTTCAGTGATAAGAAAATGTATTTGTTTTGCCTCATCTTATTTAGTCTTATCTTATTGAACCTTCAAAGATATAAAAACTTTTCAGATTGCCACAGTAACAAGTAAAAACAGAAAATGGACTGCTTTGGATTAAAGATGATCTTGCGTGTGAATCTTTTTAAAGGCCCAGTGGGTGTGTTTTTTTGGATCATTTTGATTATTGTAATGCCTTTTTGAGTCATTTTGTTAACAAAAAGTAAAGTTTTATTCTCCTGTAGCAATAGATTTATTTAAAATAGGACACAAAAACACATAAATATCCTCTTTTACCATTATTCTGGTGTGGTAATAAATCTTAATGCGCACAAGCAATAAAGCAGCTGATTGTGTGGTGTGCGTGCATGCATATGTGTGTGTGTGTGTGTGTGTGTGTGAGTGTGTGTGCTGGCTGGCGAGCTCTGGTGATGGGTGTTACATGCAACAAGCCATAAATTGTACAATCATTATGGGTTACATTTGGTTTGTTCTGTTTTTGGGTCCCCTGAAAGCACTCGAAGTGTGTCCTTATCCCCTAACCTCTTCTTCCTTTTACATTACAGAGTTGAGCAATGGCTCAGGAGCGTAACACCAATTTTTAGCTCTAGAAAGCTCGATTTAGAAGTCTCATGGGGCGTTCCCATTCCAGGACTACACTACCACTGTGACACATTGGAGTATCCTGTTTTGATGAGAAAGTTGCTGGTGCAATTCAGAAATGAGGCAATGTATCAGTTCTCCAATAGACCTGTACTGTGTTCACAACTCTAAATATTTGGCAGATTGCAAAATGTTACAGCACAACTTCAGTATACTTCATATAAAAATATACTACTATATTAGTAAATATACTAATATAATCATTAATTACAACAATAACAATGACATTCATGATAATAATAATAATAATAATAATAATAATAATAATAATAAGAAGAAGAAGAAGAAGAAGAAGAAGAAGAAGAAGAAGAAGAAGTACTTAAGTACTCCTTACACACCTTCAGAATATATAATAAATAATAAATAGAACACACCCGGCAAAGGAAAAACAACAAAATATTTATAATATTGTAACCCGCCACATATATATCATGATATATTATTAAACCCTACTGTAAATTAAATAAAGCTGTGCAAGTGCTTATATCTGCTGAGCAGACCAGACTTTGTGGGAAGCCAAAAGCAAAAGGAGGAACAAGTAGTGTGAGCAAGTCTGTGGCAGAGGACTAGGCCATTATATCTCAACTGGAACCTAAAGTCAACCACACAACTTTTTTTTGACAGACAAGAGTTTTAGACTTAAACTCAAACAAATTGAATGCAACAAAACTGAATTATTGTTAAACTATCAGCTCTTGGATTGAGATAATTGTAAAAGTGGTGGATGAATTTTTAAGTTGAATATTTCCATGTTTTCAGGTAAAATTTTTTTATAAGGCACAAAACTGGTCTATATTTATGTGGTAAAACTCATGTGCTAATCTTAATCTTAATGTTTACAAATTAAAAATAATTATAAATTAATTAAAATTAATAAAAAAAATAATGCAAGAATATTTATTAGAACTTTAGAATACAATTGTTTATAAATTCTGTTTATAAATTTTATATGTTTCTAACTGTATCCAATATTTCATGAGGTTATACATTTACAAAATTAATAAAACAAGTTTTCCTTCATTTGGATATATGCACACATCCGACTATATAGTGTTCAGCTTTTATATAATTGAAAGATGTAGAATTCTTAATCAATACAGAATCTATTCTGATCAATTTCCTATTAATGCACCCTGTTATCCATTTCAGATATGTGCTTTAATATTACACCTTTTTGTATATAAAATTTAGCTGTTATATAAGTACTGTATATTTAACAAATGACCTCAAGATTATAATTTAATTAAAAAAGAATTAAGAATTATTCTCAGTGAACTATAATGAAAAAGGTTGCTTCATTTTAATATACAGTGATCTTTATATTGCTACTTTATTTACACTGCAATACATAAAAAAATATTTTACATTTTGTTCAGTTTTAAGAAATTAATGATGGTAAAGATTATACTTTGCTAGAGGCTTGATTATGAATTCTAATATAAATCACTAATTATTTACTGTCATAGTGCAGCATTGCATCAAATTATGAGAACAGCACATGGAACTAATAGACAAAAAAAAAAGAAACTATTATCTTGACATTTATTGAAAAAATGTTTTTTTCAATGTCCAGAATGTTGGATGTTTTAACTCTTTATATTTACATGACTAACTGAATATGTTATTCAAGGAGACTTTATCATCATTTGCATCACATGTAGTACATGAAATTAAAATGAAATTGGACCCAGGTTTGCCTGAAGCAATTTATACTAAAAGTTAAATAAAAAAATAATAATTTAAATATCAGATTTAGAATAAAATATAAAATGTGTATCCAGTGTTTGTGTCTGTTCTCATGTTAGTGTGTCTATGTAGTTTGTGTCTAATGTGTGTGTGTGTGTGTGTGTGTGTGTGCGAGAAAGAGAGAGAGAGAGAGAGAGAGAGAGAGAGAGAGAGAGAGCATGAGCTGAGGTGAGGATTATGTAATTGTGTTCCGCGAGGAAGCTGCTGGTTTGCTAGTTGGAGCAGCAGAAAGAGGAAGTGCCGGCTTTTTATCAGTCCCCACACTTCCTGTGGCCAAAGGGGCGGGACCTAGGCCCGGGGGCTGTGGTTGCTGAGCACCTATCTCCTCCGGTAACAGCGCAAGCAAGTGACCAAGCATCTCAAGGCTACATTCTTATCTCAGTCCAGATCATATACCGAAAGGTTAAATAACAGGAGCGCAACAGCGGAAGCCTAACACACCTGGTTCAGAATGTATACACACAAACACACATCCTGCTCGGCTTTGTCCTTTTTCTGACACACACATAGCTAACCTCAATCTCCCATGTTCTCTCCTCGCTCAACCTTCATTACTCTTCATTACACAGCTCTGTTTCTCTCTCTTGTACAAACAATGATAAATCCAAACCCCAAAGTTTAACAATGCACAAAAAACACTTTTATTTATACTCAAATTAATCTGTAGGTTATAGTATGCATTAGTGGTCAGAGTGAGAAAGAGAACATATTAAAGCTCCGTATTTCATCAGCAAAAGTTCTAAGAAATCAGGCAACCAAATACTTCTTTTAGTTATCGGAATATTTCAATCGCGCTTTAAATTAAAGGCAGACGAGTTAAAATATTAACTAAGCTTATGCACATTATCACGGCTCTCCAGATCTCTAATGAGAGAAGTCATGTAGAAAAATCCAGCCTCTCATCTGTGCACAAACAGTTTATATATTTGAGTAAGTGATTTTTTTTTAAAGAAGAAAAAAACTCGCGCCAAATGATGCAACTTATAGTAAATATTACAATATCTACAGCTAAATTCTACAACTTATATATTTTGAGAACATACACTTGTCTGAGACAGAAAAAATTACCCACACCCAAACCCACACAACCACTCACACAAACCAACATGCACACATGCATGCATGCATACACACACACACACACACACACACACACACACACACACACACACACATAATATACATGCACACACATCTAGCTGATCTTTAATTTAGTAATGATTTTTATTCACTTTAATTAAAATGTTTCTGTAATTGTATTTATACATTTACATTTTCAAAATTAAATGTGAAAAGATATTAATAAAATAAATAAGTTAATTATATTTACATTACATTTAGTCATTTAGCAGATGCTTTTATCCAAAAGCGACTTACAAATGAGAACATCACAAGTCAGTAGTTATGAAGAAAACCAGCTACACTGTATAATTATCAAACCTGATCGTTGCATGAATATATGAGGTTCCACATAGTTTTGAGCAGTGTTACAAAAGGTTAGGTCTCAAACATTCTATTAGCTTTTGTTTTTCTATAAGAGGTTTTAAGACAACTTCATTCTTGTGTTTTTAGAACCTCAGATGTCATACGTCTTCTGCATGAGATCAGAGTTATTTCAAGTGTTGCCAGCAAAACAGCATAACTAATGACATTTTCGTACAAACTACAGCAATCTCCTGTTTAATAATGGAGGAAGATAAATTAGCTGATCTGTGTACTTTAAGAATGGTGTTGGCAGTTCCATCATTTGCTCGGAGACCAAAAGTAGGACACAAAACCTGAGAGACAAGTTCAGCCGCAAGTTTTTCATTTCAAACTCGACTGCCGCTCTGTTCATGGCTTAGTGATGAGTAACTCTTTCTTGTGTTCCTGTTAAAGGTGAATATTGCAGAAGGTCAGCACGAGATTTCACTTACAGAACATATGCACTATCTGTTTTATCTGACGTGTCAAAACCTGTAATGCTTTATAAGAACAAATTATTGTCGTGGGAATGTTTGCACATTTATCTAAAAGAGCATTTGGAAGGTCGGAAATTGTTGCTGGATGAGAGGATCTGGATCACAATATCAATTTCAGTTTATTCCATGAGTGTTAGATGGTGATCAGGTTAGTGCTCTTTGCAGGCCAGACAAGTTCTTTCACACAAAATGTCTTTGTCTTTATGACTTGAGAACCCTGTCTTGTGCACTGTTGCACAGTTATACTGAAAAAGAGAAGAACCTTTGACAAATTGTTTCTACAAAGATAGAAACATATCATTGTTTAAAATGCCTTGTCGTTCTATATCTGTGCCAATTGGAGTAAATAAAACACTTTTATTAAAAGCTGTGACCTGATACCGTTATCTACATAGTGGATATTTATACTTATTTAAATTGGCCAGGGCAGCATGGTAGCTTAGTGGTTATTACATTCACCTCCACAGGGGATCCAGGTTCGAATCCCAATCTCGGTGGAGTTCCCATACTTTCCCAGTGTCCACGTGGGTTTCCTCTGTGGTCTATGGTTTCCTCCCACAGTCCAAAAACATGGATTGAAGGTAAATTCAATGATCTACATTGACCTTATACAGTCAGTGTGTCTGTGTAAGTGAGCGAGTGTGTGCCCAGCAATAGATTGGCGCCCTGTCCTCGGTGTATCTACCCAGCGCCCCAATGTTGTCCCCTGGATGGGCATGGGAAACCCCCCCATGACCATAGTACAAGATAAAGCAAAAGCTAATAAAGGAATAAATTGGGTAGTGGTTTCTATTCAATTTTGCAAAATAACAATCATCTAAATATAACCAGAGTCCTAAAGACACATCCCCAGTAAAGAAATGTATGTAAAAATAATTTTAAATAAGTCTTGTTACAGATGCACCCCACAGATATCTGATTGCAACAACGTACAGCATGTAGCCATTCCTATAGTAATGATTATAAAAGATATTTTGGGTGTAGGGTTGTCTCTATATTTATGTTGCACTAAATAATGACTGCTAAATAAAAAAATGCAAAATGCTAAATAAAGAAATGTAAAAATGATAGCATGAAGTCTGCCAAAGAATTGGGGCCAGTTTAACTAGAACCCTGGAACAAATTGCCAGCGGAGTAACGTCAAAAGCGGCACACCAGAGTTCCTAAGAGACCCAGCATTGAATTCACACCAAATATTTACTACATTTTTTGTTCATGCTATTAAAATGACTCATAAAATAAAGATCCTAAGTGTTTAAAGACTGCAAGGAGTATATTTTGTGCGCAGTTGGGTGTACTCTGTCTGCCTTTTCTATTAAAGGGAACATGGAGCACCCAGTCCCAGAGACTTTTTAAAGCACAGACAATAGTAAAGCATTAGTGCTTCGTTTGGAGCTAATTATTCAGCTTAAGCTTTGATGTGCTAGAGCAGGGACTTTACTATGTTTGTAATCCAGGTGACCCTGTTGTTGTTTGCCACACCCGTTGTGTGTGTAGACTGTGTGAGTCAGGCACTATGTATGATCACTCATGTTTTCACTCCACCTCTAACTGCATGACAACTAATTGGTGCTCATTTCTAATAGTCACACGGCGGGTCATGTGATTGTTGCTACGGTTCCTTGCTACATGGAGTAACATAAGATGCATAATGGCATAGATAGGCAGATTTTGGTAACATGGCTGATGTCATGTACGCATCAACTTCAATTTGCGTGGTTGCCTTTACTATTAAAAATGCAATGGTCATCTGTGTGGAATTATACTGTACTAAGCCTTTACATTGATAGGCATCATTGGTGCCACTGTAATATAAAGTACCAAGGCATGCATTCACAACAGTGAATTATAACACACCAGTCCATGTAGTTTAAAGCATGTAACAGGATGTATTATGCCATAAACAGAAGTGTCTATTGTGATTTTAGTAGTCTAATATCGAACAGTAATTGACAAGGAACTAAATCCCTAGAAGTAAACATTCTCAAATGAATAGGTAGTGATTGGCAGTTAACTGGACAGAGACTGAAAGTGATCTAATATAATGGCTTGGGATTTGACAGACCAGGACCAGCCCAGTGATTTTGGTGTGGGTCATTTGTATAAGAGATGACAAGACATCTCGAAACACATCTAACAAGGTCTGTCCGTGAGGATTAGTTTAATTTGACTAATTATAACTCCAGAGGGTCAGACACTGATTAAAAGAGCATCTAAGCATCCATGGGGATTACAAGCAATCAAATTGGCCTGCGAAGACATTTAGTCATACTTTATATAAATATAGGCAAAAAGCAACCAAAAGACTAAATGCATTTAGCAGAGTTGAAATATTTCACAATTTCAGATAAAACAGTAAACCATCACAGCTACATATTAATGAGTGGCAAATGCTAAATAAATGCTAAAAAAAAAGAAAACCCATATTAAATACGGCGTGTGGTTTGCCAGAAGACATGGAAAATGATTCCCTGGTCTTATGGCAACAGTATTTTGCTTTTTGGCTCTGATGCACACTGATTGATGGAAAACTAACACTGCGCATCACCCAAAGAACACCATCTTCACAGTAAATAATGCAGAGTTTAGAACATGATGGATGAAACCAAACACAGAGGAATCTTTGGAGAAAGTTTGTTCCAATCTACAAATGTCTTGAAAGGTTGAGATCTACCTTCCAACAGGATACAGTTATTAAACACACCGCCAACATAGACATGAGTAGTTATAAACCAAGAATTTTAAGTGTTACCATGGGTATGTTAAACCACAGACCTCAGTTTGATTAAAATCAGTAATTAAAAAAATGACATTTTTTTATCCACAGTCCTTATTCATCCTGAATATATATTTAAATAAGAATAATATATTTATAATAATAAACTCACCTACAGTAGTTGTATGCCTGTTACTATTGATATACTAATAAAATGTCACTGAAAGATTCTACATTTATAATTTATTTAATTTCCTTTTTGGAGTTTTGCTTAAAAATAACAATAAATAAAAACTACAAAAAAATGCTTCAAGTGGCTAGAATATGTACTGAAATAATTACCCTAATATCAGTTGCTGAATTCTACACATATGCATCAGCTGTTCATATAAAAAAATCATATATAATTAATAATTGATTTATTGTTTTAATTATTAATTTACCTATGTGGATTAAATACAACCCAACACTGTTTGCTGTCTGTTTTTTTTTTAGAAAAACATGTGTGTGCTTTTATGTTTGTGATTATGTGTGCACACAGTCTCATTATCATGGATACATGACCTCACCTGCAGTATTTAAGGCTACTTGAATTAAGTAGATAATTGGGGATAGTGTACACAAATGTAATCCCTTTAAGGATAATTCAGTCGTCTAGACAACGTTAGCCTGTCAAACTTGTCTGTCTGCTTAAAAAAAAAAAAAAGTGTTCATCTCTGACACACTCAAGACAAGTTCATTTCATTTATGCATTCCTATTCGAAAACACTGGCAACCCAGGAAGCATGAACTCAACAAGTTTGTTAAAAGCTGAAACTGCATGTTTTTACATTGCAGTTGAGCAATTATTAGTTTATGAAAAATAAATTGCCTATATTGACAGATAAAGAATTTTATAAATTCAAATCTCAGGTCAAATCCTTCACCCTGACCATATCTGACTAAAATCAGCTGTTACCTACATAACCAAAGTTTTTAAAAACAAATATAAAAGATTATAGGGTGTAAAACATGCTGAAAAGAGTCAACTCCTTGCCATGTTACTGAAGCATTTTCTGTAATCGGATATGACGACAAATTTTGTCAACAAATACCTGGACAGCGTATTTGGATGCATGATATCAGATTTCAGTTTATATAACACAGATTTTCAGCTAAACTGTGACCCAAAGTTCCAGTGATAGATTGGCACCCTGTCCTGGGTGTATCTGCCCAGTGCCCGAAACCCCCCCCCCCCCCCAGAAGTGGCATGTTATTAATATTTCAAGTGAAAGGTTGTGTACTGTATGTCTAACGAATACATTTGTAATGGATAGCTGGGGGTGTTTCAACAGAGCTACACTAAACAACACACTGAGAATTAACCCTGTTTTAGCTTGTCTGCTGTGATCCAGCAGTCCGTCAGGAATGCCGTGCAGGAGTGCATGTAGGTGGGTGATGGTGTGAGTGGAAAAGATTTAGAAAAATAAATACAGACAGAACCAATTAAATAAAATGATATAGAATAAAGCAAATTGAATGTGAGTCATACCTGAGTGAGTGGGTAAGTGAGGATAAAAGGGAATTAAGTGTGTGAATGCGTGTCTGTTATTGTGAATGTTTTTAAGTTAGAGATGGCTGACAATAAAGTGCACCTGTGCCTAGTTGGGATTGTCCCTGTCAGATGACATCATACAGGAGGGGATTGTGGCTGTTTTTTTTTACTATTATTATTTTGTTTCTGTTTTGTTTCTGCATTTCTTTTTTTTTACATGACAGTCAACGTCAAAGTACAAATATAATACAATATAACACCATACAATACAATTGTCCACTGTTAACACAATGTATAATAACCTATAATAATAATAATAATAATAATAATAATAATAATAATAATAATAATAATAATAATAATAATCAGTTCTCTGATATTAAAGAAACAGAAAAGCTTTACTCAGCTGCATGTCTGTGACTTTAGTGGATCTTTCTTTTGCAAGGCTTTCTGAGTCACTTAAACTTAAAACACAGAGCTAAGACATTTTTAAAGTAGGTTTGGTGTATAATTTTTTGAAAATAACTAATTGATATACTAGGCAGCATGGTAGCATGTTCACCTCTCAGGATTTCTGGTTCGAATCATAATCTGGGTGAAGTTTCCATGTTCTTCCCGTGTCTGCGTGGGTGTCCTCTGGGTTCTCCAGTTTCCTCCAAAAACATGTATCAAGATAAATTGAATGCTCCAAATTGCCTCATATAGGGTGTTTGTGTCTGCATGAGGTAATGTTCACCCAGCGATAGATTGGCGCCCTGTCCTGGGTGTATCTGCCCAGCCGCTGAAACGTTCTCCCCTGGATGGGCATGGAGAACCCCCCCACGACCCAAGTAGAGGATAAAGCCGAAGCTAACGGATGGGATTGGATAATTAATACACACATAATTTGGTGATTGTGTCCCATGTTGTTTTAACTAACTTATAGCGTTGATACGAATATTGAACATGTACATATTTAAGGTAACAAATTGGATTCTTTATTTTATGAATCATTCACACAGATAATGTTCCTACAGGGCTGCAAATATAATCCACATTACTAAAGTGTCACTCTTTGAGGTCATGTCTTTCCCGTCTTTGTGGTCTGCATACAAATAGCATTAAGTTTTAATAGACATATAGTCAAGTCTAGATGTTTTCGTAAATTGAGTTGTTAGAAAGGTTACAAAAGCCATGTCATGCAAATACCTATTTAGAGTCAAACCACCTGCACAGCACCTTAAACCACCAGGATGCACTAGAAAAAGGAATGATGACAAAAGCACATCTGTAGTGGTGAAACTGTATTACAAGGCGCTTATCTGACAATACCCTTTTAAACCAACCACTAACCTTTACCTTTAGATCACCCAAGAAATAACTCATTGGACATATTAATTAAACTCCCTTCACATAATTAAAGTACAAGCAATACATAAATGATATCCTACTGTAGATTTTGTGATCATAACCAGAAGAGTATAAATCAATTATTGTGAACAGTTTTATGTCAGTTTATTTTCATAGTTAAAAACACACAACATGCACAATAGCAGTACAAATATATATATATATATATATATATATATATATATATATATATATATATATATATATATATATATATATATATATATATATATATTTATATATATATTATAAGATAGATAAGTTGGTAAGTTGGTGCAGTGCTGACATTATTAACCTTTCATTTTATATCCAAGTTTATTATGACTTTTGAACTTAATCTATCCATCCATCACTATCTTCCACTTAATCTTATACTAGGGTCAGTATACACCCAGACCAGGTTGCCGATCGTTGGGCAATTTTGAGCAGTCAATTAAATTAAATCAAATGGCAAACTATAATTAAGTTCCATGTATGAATGCTGGTGAGACTTTAAAACCTGAGCTAAAATTGTTGTACCAGTTTACTTTTCGGCTTCTTGTTGGTCAGCTTGTTGTTATTCATGGTATGGGTTGCTTGCATATGTGTGAAAATCTAATTAATATAAAGGCATATGTAAAAATTTACCAAAAGCAAAAGTGCCATGGACTGGGAGGTGTATGATAAATTAAGCATAGCAATATGGGGTCTAATTCAGCATGATACATAATTGTGGATTAGAAGATATAGAATGTATGTGTTTGACGGCCTGTGTGCAGTGCAATAGGTACAGCGCATCATAAAGAAGAGAGTCAGCATAAAAAGATGAATGACTAAACAGCAACCACAGACTGACTCAGCAGATGAAGTCTTTAATCAAACAAGAACTGGCAAATATTTCATTGCAAACTTTAATCTTCTTAAAAAGTGTAATTTTAAAAAATGGTATGAAACTTTTTTACAGTGTAATGTATTTACAAAATTGTAAAAAGAATGGAAAGAAATAGATAGTGTTTAATTGTACATCTGTTGTTTACATAAGTAAAGGTTCAAGGGAAAAAATATTACAGGTTCACGTATTTTCACGTATTTATTAAAAAATATTATACATTGGATGCTAGAATTGTGCATTTTTGGAAATCATGCATCTATTAATTTTTCTAGGTAATTTATCCTACATAAGTTGATGAGGAGCGGTTACTTCAGTGAAGCGGTTACTTCACAAGAGAAATTGATCTTGTACAGATCACCAGTCTATAGCAATAGGTGCCATTTATCCATTCTCCATTCTGCTTTATCCTCTACCAGGGTTGTACCATCATGGTGAGATACGTTTTAGGCGCTAGGCAGATACACACAGACACACACACACAAACACACTCTATAAGGGGCAATTCAATTGACCTTGATACATGTTTTTGGACTGCAGGAGGAAACCGGAGAACCCAGAGGAAACCCATGCAGACACGGGGAGAACATGGAAAGTCCACCCAGATTGGAATTCGAAACTGGAATCCCTAGCACTGAGAGGAGAACATGCTAACCACTAAGCTACTGTGCCGCCCAGCTTTTAACATACTTTATTTTATTATACAGACAATAAGCTGAAAGTAGTAAAGATCTTTTTGGCTAATACAACAAATTAGACCTTATTCCTCATAGTAAGTTGTTCAAAAAGTCAAGCGAAAAATACAAAATATAAAACAATATTGAATTGATGCCTTTTGCATCACTGGTTTATACACGTCAACTTGTGTTACACACTCACACTCCGTTTATAATCACCTCATACAGTAGCAACCATATATTGTATCCCCAAGGTGCTTAAAACATGTTTGCTTGTTGTTTCTAATCGGGTGATTAATATAGATTTACTTTGTAGACTAGAGGAATTATAATAGCTCTCGCAACACTTGTCACAGGATGTCTTTTTGTTTACATGCAGTTGGAAATGATTCCACACCCACTTCCAAACAAGGCACATTTAATCATGGGTGATTCATAGATTGTTCCTGTTGTGATTCCTTGCTATTTTGTTCATTCTGTTATTGTTGTTGTAGTTCCACTGTAGGCCAAGCATGACAACTTAATCTGAGGGAGTAAAAAACGTCCACTTCAGACTTTTTATGGTGCACTCCAGATTAAAATATGGAAGACAATACAATATTAAAATATTCAGAATTAATAAATAAAGATCCTTTCATTCATTCATTATCTTCCGCTTTATCCTATATTAGGGTCACAGTGGGATTCCCCATGTCCATCCAGGGGAGTACGTTTCAGAAGCTGGCCAGATACACACAAGACAGGATGCCAATCTATCGCTGGGCACACACTCACTCACACAGACACACACGCATACACACTCTATATGGGGGCAATTTGGAGAACTCAATTGACTTGATCCATGTTTTTGGACTGTGAAAGGAAACCGGAGAACCGGGAGGAAACCCACGCAGACACGGGAAGAACATGAAAACTCCACCCAGATGGTGTTTCGAACTGGGAATCCCTAGTGCTGAGAGGTGAACGTGCTAACCACTAAGCCACCGTGCTGCCCTAAATAAAGATCTTTACACTTTTTTGTTTTGCCTATTACAAACCTTAACTCCATTTACTTAACTTTATTGACTTTACTATTACTAATTTGACTGAAATATGTATTTGATTT
The DNA here is from genome assembly GCA_019802435.1 of Corydoras maculifer. Taxonomy (NCBI): domain Eukaryota; kingdom Metazoa; phylum Chordata; class Actinopteri; order Siluriformes; family Callichthyidae; genus Corydoras; species Corydoras maculifer. The sequence goes on from JAFMOD010000438.1 coordinate 1,041,064, forward strand.
TTGAGTATTAGCATAATCGACCAGCATTCAGCAATAATGTATATACTCACACAAACACACAGGACAATTTAGAACATTGAATTAAATTTGAATCCATGTTTTTGGACCGTGGGACAACCATGCGGACATGTGGAGAATGTGGAAACTCCACCCAGGTTCAGATTTGTACCTGGATCCCCCGCACTGAGAGTAGAGCGTGCAAACCCCTAAGCCACCATGCTGCCTTCTTTTTCTTATTATAATTCTTCATATAATTATTATTGTAATTTCATCTTGTCTTCTTGTTTACTTATTTTTGTGTTTGTGGTCATTCATATGATTTGGAAATCAACAATGGATGGAATTTACCACTGACATTGTCTAAACAATGCCACTGTTTATCCGTACCGTAACCACATATGTAGGTCAACAAAATATTAATGTGTAACATTTTACATACCAGGTAAGTAAACATATCTGAAGATTGGACTGGAACGTTTTGGGTCATTCTTGGGCCATTTTGCATGTTTAAGATCTGTTTAAGATTTATGGAGTTGGAGAACGGGTGGACTATTTCAAATGATTAGGCTTGTATTACTTGAAATAGTTCATGGTGCATTTCCATGTATGTTTTGGATCATTGCCCTGCAAAGAAAGCCAGGTACCTTTCAGTTTCACTTTCCTAAATGAGTGCTTTATATTTACTTTCAGAGATTTCTGATGTCTGAAGTTTTATTCTTCCTGTAAATTACCTAATGAGTATATAGTGGACACAACCTTCAAGGTGTTGCACCTTTAATGTTGGATTTATTTGTGCTTTAGATTTTAAAATCAAATATATGAATTACAGATGTCATGCACTCGAACGTTGATTCGTGCAGTTACACAAGAACTATCAGGTATCACTATCATTTTATTACCCATTAAAATTGTTAAAATAATATTTTGCAAATATCTTCTGTTTATTTACATTTTTATATCACAAGGTTGGTTGTACTGAGGTTGTCTATCACTTGTAAAAACATTGTCTTTGAACCATCTAATTCATTTTATACCGTCTTATTTTTGCAAACAAATCAGAAATAGGATAGACATGTTTGGAGGCAAACCATGAACAATTTGGCTCGGCTTTCGACAAAAGTTCCAAAACAACTGAGGCACGGACTGATACATGTAGAACTGGATACATAAGTTATGCTGGCACCGTGTGGCATGGCCAAATGTGCTAATGAAAAGCCAGCAGCAGGGCTGTCATCCTTAAACCGAACTGGCATTCTCTACGTAGATTCTTTGAGAAGTATTTAGAAAGACTCTAAACATCTGATCCATGAGCTGTGATGACTCAGTGAACCCAAAACTCAATAAATGGAATAACAGTCATTCAAAGACATGAAATATTTAAAAATGATGTTTGGAGTCCAAGGTTGACATTAAGACAATGTCTTTCATATTCGATGAAATAAGTGCCATGCTTTTCTTGTGTACTTTAATTTCAAAACAGTCTATTGTTTGATGATAAATCTAATCAGGAGAGAAAACATGTCCATCTCTCTCCACGGCTATCAGGTTGCTCTGAGTGCATGCAAGGACGACTCGAGCACTCGATGAGGTCTGCATGCATTACAGTCAATTTCTATTACTTGTCTCTAAAAGAGACATAGAAGACAAAAAGTGACATACAAGGAAAATATGGATCATTATATCAGTGCCACAACTGAGGAAAGAAACAATGGCAGTGTTCTGCCTCTTACTTCTTCCTGGCATGAATTTTGCTTTAACAGAAAAACAAAGAAACATGATGCAGACAAGGATGTGCACTGTCTTTCCTTTTTGCCAGTTGGCTGAAATGAATGCACATTGTAGACACCTGTCTCTGTGGTTGTTCACTTGACTATTCTTTATTAATCCTAAAACAAGTGAGAGTCCATTACTAAATATTTATCTCATTTAATTCAAAATGTAGTGGCGGCACGGTGGCTTAGTGGTTAGCACGTTCGCCTCTCAGCGCTAGGGATTCCCGGTTCGAATCCCCATCTGGGTGGAGTTTCCATGTTCTCCCCGTGTCTGCGTGGGTTTCCTCCGGGTTCTCCGGTTTCCTCCCACAGTCCAAAAACATGGATCAAGTTATTTGAATTCTCAAAATTGCCCCGTTTAGAGTGTGTATGTGTGAGTGAATGTGTGCCCAGCGATGGATTGGCACCCTGTCCTGGGTCTATCTGTCCAGCGCCTGAGATGTTCTCCCCTGGATGGGCATGGGGAACCCCACCGCGACCCTAATAGAGGATAAGCGGAAGATAATGAATGAATGAATGAATTCAAAATGTATTGCAACCAAAATTATCTTTTGCTTAAAGAACCTAAGGTTTAAGACTCATTCAACCCAAATGCACTACAGAGCACCACCGGAGGTCATTCTTACCTGTGGCCAAATATGTAACCAGTTTGTTTAACTTTTTACTCAGTAAAACAACTTTAATGTGCAATAATGTAATCAGGATAAGTATTCAAATGTATAATATTATGGTGGTGGGACATAAAGCACAGTCTTAAAATCACTGTTCATAAGGAAGTGATTCATTAAGCAATGTGACATTTTTGTTTCAGCAAAACACTAACATTAAAATTCAATGCTGTGTTAAGGAACTAACAGGCCTGTAAACAAGTCTCATCTGTGGGATGCCATCATATTCATTTTGTGAGTCAGAGCTCAATAGAAATCTGTGCCTGTTAACATATTTCATAGGTTCACCATGAATAGTCAGTTTGCCCCTTTTGCCTGTAAAAAATGGTATAGAAATGGACCAACAGTGTGAATCGGTAACAGGCCACAAACATGCTGCTACAGTTGTCCTTTTCTGAAAAGCAGAACAATTAAAAGCATGATTCAAATTAAAATAAATCTTAAATGAAACATGCTTAACTGTAAATGGATTTAAGCTACCGTGTGCAAGTTGACGTTTTGCTGACATGTGGATTCACATTGATTGGAGTGATTTACAGCATGTTGCAGGTGCATTCAGAGGCAGTTCATGCTAGTCTTGACATTAAGTGGGTTTACTTCTAAAACATAAAAAAGGAAAAAAAAAAAACTAAAAAAAACAAAAGGGGAAGAAGAAAAGAGTTCTAGAGAAACACATTTTGTTTGTCAGTTTGTGACATTCAGCTTTGCTGATACAGAGATAAACAATCAGAAATGCACATTACCCACATTCGCTTTAAACAGCAAATTTACATTTACATTTTACATTTAGCAGGTGCTTTTATCCAAAGCGACTTATAAAAATGAGAGAATTGTATTTGCCGCCCAGATATCAGCATGTGTTTGTTACAGAAAACCATTTTTTGCTCTCGGGTTGCAGAAAGCATTTAGAAAAATAGAATTATTCTTTACAAATATAAAAACTTACACAGCCAAAGGAACATCACCTAGAACATGGGTGTCAAACTCTGGCCCTCGGGCCAAAATTGGCCCGCAGTGTAATTGTATTTGGCCTGCGAAGCAATATCAAATTACTATTGGAGCTGGCCCGCTGGTATTATACAGCAGCACTATTTACCACTACAATTATTGACCATTATTACTATAAATTCCATAATGCCCTCCTGTTGTTTTGGCACTAATGACATTAGCACTCTCTTGTTTGGTGGACATGACCTGTTGCAAGCTGGGCGAGTCATCCACCGACGGGTTTTCTGCGGCTTTCATCATGCACCCAACCATGCTGTAGACGAGAGCACCGACACGTCTGATACTGCGTCAGTGTTCATCCGTGGCGTGGACTCAAATCTGTGTGTTACAGAGGAGCTTCTAGGATTTAAATCCATGCATGGCACAACCTCAGGGAAGGAAATCTTTGAGGATTCTATAGCATAGATTTCAAGCTTAAGGCCCAAACTTGTTTTACATTGATCTACTCTTATTTTTATTAATGGCCCGGCGATATGTTCTTTGGACCATACTCATATTTTAAATTTGTATGATTTTAACAGAAACATTTTAATGAAGCAGAAATATTTAAAGATTTTTAAAGTTAATTTTTTCTAAAATGGCTGAAAACTGGTTCGTTGTTTTTACTTTTGTGGAAGAGTGTAATTTTTATTTCATTTTTTCATGATTTTTTTTTTTGCAACATGTTCATAATCTTGGCAAGAGATATTTACATAGAGAGTATTTCAAATTACATAAAGTTTTAGTTTATTTACTGTGGAATAATATTCCTGTCTGTTTTTATTCCTGTTCATGTTCAGAAAACCTTTCCTTTCAGTGTATTCAATAAATGTTCATCCTGTTAGGCCTGCAACCTAAAGTGGGCTGTGAGTTTTGGCCCCAGGGTGCAATTGAGTTTGACACCCCTGAGGTACAAGTCTGTAGAAGAACAGGAAGTTGCTGAATTTGTAGCAATAGTAGCATAGGTTTATCTTAATAATTAATGTACAGTATTACACAAAACTTAATGGTATCAACTATTTATAAAATACATACACATAAAGTATGGACAACTTAAGGTCATTGCTTAAATATGTTTGAACATCTGCCTTAGACTAAAGCTGTTTTATGATATGTATGTAATTTGATATGTATGTGACCATATACAGTCATGATGTTTTAGTGCAGGGTGTTTTAATTAAGAGAGTGTCAATATGTTAATAAAGACAGTTTAATGAATGAATTACAACGAAGTAATCGATGCATCATATCCTTGATGTTCATTCATTCATTATCTTCCGCTTTATCCTATATTGGGGTCGCAGGGGGGAAGTCCCCCATGCCCATCCAGGGGAGAACGCTTCGGGTGCTGGGCAGACAAACCCAGGACAGGGCGCCAATCTATCGCTGGGCACACACTTACACGCACAGACACACACACAAACACACTCTATATGGGGCAATTTGGAGAACTCAATTGACTTGATCCATGTTTTTGGACTGTGGGAGGAAACTGGAGAACCCGGAGGAAACCCACGCAGACACGGGGAGAACATGGAAACTCCACCTAGATGGGGATTCGAACTGGGAATCCCTAGCACTGAGAGGCGAACATGCTAACCACTAAATCACCGTGGCGCCTTATCCTTTATATATGTGGTATAAAAATAGTGTAATATAAAAATAAAAATTTGTGTTCCTTAATTTAAATCAAATAAAATCTAGGTATATAATAATGCAAGTCTCTGATGAAGAGTGAGTTTGGTTGCGAACATAAGCCAAATGATTTTACAGGCTGTCTGAGGAGCTGCAAGTTTTCCACTCACTTCTGTGACATAGCAAGAAAGTGATTCTTGGCATCGGACAACCCACGTGAAAGATAAAACACTGGAATGGAGAAGAGAAAAAAAAACGGGCTGGAGAACAACAAGCAACAATGAGAGAGAGAGAAATTGAACGTGGGAAAGTCTGTCTCACATTTCGGACATGACAATCTGAAGATCCATGCCAGGTCCTCTGCTTACTTTAGACCGTTAACAAACTTTGAGTGGCTGAGGTTTGAGTTACTGTCTGATGCCAAGGCCACACCAGGGACTGGCAGTTTGTGGCTAATTGTATTTAGCGTGTCAGATTTACGGTGCAGATTCGGATAGCGGTGGTAATGTTAGCAATTAGGACTTAGCATGAAATAGTAGCTGAGGTGAGGTTTACATTTGCATAAACATATGGTTTGACATGCTTTGTAAATGCAATACAGCATTCCAAAACAAACAGGAGAAAGCATGTCGTCTTCACAGACTGTTTTGTGTGTTTTGTACGGATGTCAGCAGCGTGTCCCACTTCATCATCTGCTTGTAGTTAAACTCATCAACAATAAAGGATGCAAAATTAGTAGTCAGTCGTGCAAATTGGCAACGTTAGATTGGTGCCTCCCGGTAAATCATAAAAATCACCAACATTATTCCCACTCAGAATCTCTCAGAAAGGTAAATTAATTCATTATCTTCTGCTTAATCCTCTACTGGGGTCACGGGGGGGGGGGGGGGTTGTTCCCCCCCCCCCCCCCCCCCCCCCCCCCCCCCCCCCCCCCCCCCCCCCCCCCCCCCCCCCCCCCCCCCCCCCCCCCCCCCCCCCCCCCCCCCCCCCCCCCCCCCCAGATATACCCAGGACAGGGCACCCACCTATCGCTGGGCGCACACTTACTCACACAGACACACTCTATATGAGGCAATTTGGAGAATCAATGTTTTTGGACTGTTGGAGGAAACCGGAGAACCCGTAGAACACCCACACGGACACGGGGAGAACATGGAAACTCCACCCAGATTGGGATTCGAACCAGGAATCCCTAGCGCTGAGAGGCGAACGTGCTAACCACTAAGCCACCGTGCCGCCCCCTTGGAGCATTCAATTTACCTTAAATCCATTGTCTTTGGACTGTGGGAGGAAAACAGAAAACCCGGAGGAAACCCAGGCAGACACGGGAAGAACGTGGAAACTCCACCCAGATTGGGATTCGAACGTTGATTATTCAAACATTAATTTTTTTTTAATAATTCAACATAAAAAAAAATGGAACGTCATCTTGGTTTAACTTAATGTTCAATTCTGTAGCTTGTAGAAGCAGTCTGGAGTGAGCGAGAGGGAGGAACGGGCTTGAATTTCTTTTCTTTGGATGAAACGCTATCTAGGCTCATCCAAAATCCTATTCTTTGTTCATTATGGTATGTGGTATCCACAATAATTGGTTTTATTTCTAAAGTCACTTGACCTGTTGTGTTTATGTATTTTTTTATGTGTGTGTGTGTACTCTCAGCTTGTGTCAAGCTCCCCAAGTACCCTGTGAACTATATTGTGGGGGCTTTGAGGCCATGGCTGATTATTGCTGCTTTATTTTGGCCTCGTTTCAGCATTTTTGGAACGCGTTCCCTTCCCTTCTAATAGCAGCTACAGCTAAACGTACAATGTAAGTGAAAGAAATGTTGACTAAACAGCCAAATGTAGCTGGACACTATTCTATTCTGACTTGTAATTTCAACTATTTTAGCCACATACATTACTAACAGATGCATACAATCAGGAGACGCACCATGCAATCAGCAAAACCAACATTAGAAGTAGGTTGAGGGATAGTAAAATAACCAATGATTTTTCTGTGGCATCGTCACAGAATACCGACTCTAATACCGTCAAATTTTGACACTGGGACTCGCACAGAATCACCACTGTGTGGGTATTATTTTGATTGTGGATGACACCGGCATGCTGATTGTGTATCAGTGTATGTTAAGCTTGTATCATTAGATCAGACACAGCGGTGCTGCTGGGATTTTTAAACGCTGTGTGCACTATATCTACGTACATATCTACATGTTTTGCACCACCTTGTAGATGTAAAATAAAGACAGTGGCTTACATGCTGCTGCACAGCTTGTGATCTTATATCAGCACGTACAAAAGAAGCCCAATACAAAGCTGATTTTAAAGCAAGGTAGAAAAAAAAATTCTAAAGCTGCAAAAAATTCTAAAGTAAGCAATTTTATGGTCTGATAATAACAAAATCTTACATATTGCATTAAAAATGTATAACACAGCCACATAACCATCATGTATGCACACATACACTTACAAAAACACACACAGGGAGCCATGCACACACACGCAATGATTCAAATGCTCCTTTACAAAACCAAATCATTCCTTCTTAAGTCGATCTGTCATCACCTACTAAAATGATGTCACCCTAAATGCTGCTGAGTGACTGGAGCATTAGGCATAAATGACTATAAACTCTGTTTCATATTCATTATTATGTTAATATATATTCATAAATCTGTGAAACCACACATGTTTAAACATTTGGATTGTTGTATTGCACAATGTATTGTAAGTAGTTTGATGTGTCATAGATATTTGTTGGTGGGATTCCAGGAAAAGCCAAATCCAAACAACAATAAACTTATGTCTTAAGAATGGGCACCTTCCAACAAACATGTCATCCATCTAAAGTCCCCAAAACAGAACATTTATGATTCTGGCTGAATCGATTTGGCCTTTGCATGTTAGTTTTCTAACCTAATCTAATCTGACCTTACCTAAAAAATAAACTTGCTCTCATGAGCTGAAATGAAATACATAGAAAGTATAGTTTTTAAACACAGTCAGGAAACATTACCCTAAAAAAAGTTTAATTCATATCTGTGTAATTAGTATGCACACTTGCAGTAAGTAATTTAATGAAATAAAATAACATCATCAGGGTTGGCACTGTGGCTTAATGCTTAGAACGTTCGCCTCTCAGCAATAGGGATTCCCGGTTTGAATCCCAAACAAGGTCAATTGAGTTCTCCAAAATTGCCCCATATAGATTGGCACCCTGTCCTGGGTGTATCTGCCCAGCGTCCGAAACGTTCTCCCCTGGATGGGCATGGGGACACCCCCCCGCGACCCTAGAAGATGATAAAGCGAAAGATAATGGATGGATGGAAAATAACATCAATGATATATTATTATAATAAAATGGAAATGTATTCATTTCAGTAACTTTTACTCAGTCTCTATAATATATATGTAGCCATGTTCCATGAGAACCTTCCACAGTGAGGTTAGACAATGACCAGACCACGAATATTTGTTATTTGCATCTTGTTAGGAAATACTAAGATTTTCATATAAACCTATAAGAAACATATTGTTTTTTGCAGCTAAAGTCAGCATCCAGATCAATCTTCCCAGCTCGCTGTGGCAACGTCTATTGTTCAAAAGCTATACCACTGAAATAAAATGCATACAGTTCAAATACACACGAACTAAACTTCACTGAAAGTGGACTCTATTTCAGGAAACTAGTGTGCATGCTTGTCAGGGTTGTATGTTATGAAGTTGGGGTTTACCTTTTATAATGCTATTACCGGTCAAAAAATATAACTGTCATTATATTGTTGTGGGTTTTTTCTTTTCATGCAAGCTGCCATTTATGCGTTTTTGTGGGCATGCAGATTTGTGAAAACTGTTATTTACCACATAATGACAGAGTTCAGATTACTGAGTTCAATTATTATAACAATGCTCACATATACTGTTTTGGCCTCTTCTCGTTCTCAGGGCCATTAACGCAGACTCAGTGTCGCTCTGTCCCTCTCTCTTACTTACTTTCTCTCTCACACAAGAGGTGTGTGTGTGTGTGTGTGTGTGTGTGTGTGTGTGAAGTTAGACATAATGTTGGATGACCTTCTATTTCATCCCAACCATGATCAGTGGTGGTTAAAGTACTTCCACACCAAATTGACCTAATCAAATCTCGGTCAGTATGGACAGTATTTTTACTGAGGCCTGGGACATAGTCATGCTGAGACAGAAAAGCCCTGTTTCCCCCTTAATTTGGCAGCATATAGTTGCTCAGAATGTGTGTGTGTGAAGGTGCTTCACTTTAAACACTTGTCGCAATGAAAACACATACTACTTTTACTTTTACCTGTATAGTGTGTGCTGTCTTAATAGTATTTTAAATTTAAAATAGGGTTCACGTTACTAATAGATCATTGCATTCTGGGTTCTTTTTACAGTCCCTTAGAAGTCCAGCTATAATAAAGAAAAACACTTTAAATAAAGGTTTCATAAGAATTATTAAATCATGTATTTTAATTATTCATACCAGACTAATTTAAATAGTAGATTTTTTGAGTAACATTTCTAATAGAAACAAGGGTATTTTCCCTCCCGTTTCTATCTTTCTCGCTCACTCTCTCTCACTCTCGGGTCTAGTTTTCGCTTGCTACTCTCAGCAGCTAACATCTTAGATAACATCTTAGAGTCGGTGGACTTCCTTACTCCTAACTCGCTTTCTCACCACTGTTGAGATGAACTTCAAAACCTTGCTTATGTCAGGTTGTAAGAGGCCTCATCTCAGCTGCGGGGTTTAAATCATCTACTAAGAGAAAATATAGGGATGGGTTAGTTGTTTACAATAAAAGGAATTAAAGTTTATTTCAGGATACTTTTTTTATTTGTCTTGCACGTTAATTCAATTGTACATTTTGATTAAATATTAGCCAATATTTAATTTAGTATAAATTAATTAACACTTTAAATCAGGGCATATTTGATGCATGGTAATTTATTTGGAAAGTAGGCTGATTTTGTGTGCTACAGTACTATAGTATATAAAAATAAATAAATTCATTGGATTTAGCTATATATTTAACTTATAATATGTAGGCCTTAATTTTTATATTAACTCATTACCTTTGTTTTTTTTTTTTTTTTACTCATTATTTTCTTTTCAATATTTATTAAATTATTTCAATATTTATTAAATTTATCAAAAAAATTTTAAACTTTTATAAAAGTTTGCTAAATTACTTATTTTTGTCATGTATTTTGTCTTCTGTAGTTACACACAGAGGAATTAGTCCTCCACATTTAACTCATCCGTGCAGTGAAACACACACGTACTGTATACACACACCGATTGAAAAGAGCACATGTTCCGAAGCGGTGGGCATCCCCGTACACAACACCCAAGGGCACTTCAACCGCAGTACATGGTGGAACCGGGAATCGAACCTTCAGGGCACAAGGCTGGTTCCTTAACCACAAAAAGTGGTTAAAGTGCTCTGACACTATAAATTCATGCTGTATTTAAAGTGTATGTGAAAGTGTCCCGTTAAAGCTGAAACACCTGAATGCCAAACCGTATAACTGAGGAAGAATTCAGAACATATTTTCGGAGTGACTATTACATATTGGTGGTCAATATCATGTTTCTCTCCAATGAACAAACTCTAGTTTAACCACAGAATTTTATTTCTCAGGAGATTACATGTTGTATCCAAATATATTTAAGCAGGTTTTATTGAAATGATTGATGAAGGCTTATAACATTTTAAAATATATTTTTGTAAAATGCTCCAGAACAGGATTAATGTAACATATATGTGGGTATACACACACACACACACACACACACACACACACATATATATATATATATATATATATATATATATATATATATATATATATATATATGGCAGCACGGTGGCTTAGTGGTTAGCACATTCGCCTCTCAGCGCTAGGGATTCCCGGTTCGAATCCCCATCTGGGTGGAGTTTCCATGTTCTCCCCGTGTCTGCGTGGGTTTCCTCCGGGTTCTCCGGTTTCCTCCCACAGTCCAAAAACATGGATCAAGTTAATTGAATTCTCAAAATTGCCCCATTTAGAGTGTGTCTGTGTGAATGAGTGTGTGCCCAGCGATGGATTGGCGCCCTCCCCCCCCCCCCCCCCCCCCCCCCCCCCCCCCCCCCCCCCCCCCCCCCCCCCCCCCCCCCCCCCCCCCCCCCCCCCCCCCCCCCCCCCCCCCCCCCCCCCATATATATATATCTCATATATCTATATATCTCATACATTCCGGAATTCTCCAACAACCTATGTTTCAGTCGAAAAACATAAGGCTTTTACAAAAGTGAAATGTTGTACGCACAACCATGGTTTACCATCCACAGAGTCGACGGGTTTCAGTTTGATTTAAAAACTAGCTTAGTTTCCTCTGTGGGGAGCCAATAACAATGGCAATATATTGGATATTTTCCTCCCTGTTTTTTCCACAATTCCTCAAATAAACATTTCACTCTGCTGCCTTATTCATGTCGTCAGACTCCAGACAACAATTTTATTACAGTATATCATACTTAATTAACAGTTATGAGACAATATATTAAGCTGGTGTTGAAATACATTGGCATAAAAGACAGATATTTATTTAACAGCATGTGCGTTTGGAGTGAAAACAAGCTACAGCTGGTAGTCTCTGCTAGTGCATGGTACCAAAACACGCACAACTCTCACCCTGGCCAAAATGGAGTTGCTAGGTAGCATGTAAAAAGCAAGTAAACTGTACTGTACTGTAGAGACACAAATGTTAACCATTTCCATTTGATTGCATTAGTTGTGTCTGTACAAGTTGTTAGTAATACATAAATTAAATCTATTTTGCTTACACACAGAGGTGTCTTCCACATTTAGCCCATCCATGCAGTGAAACACACACATACACACACACTGAGTAAAGTAAGCAAACGTGTCCGAAGCGTTGGGCAGCCTTCCATTCAGCACCTAGGGAGCAATTGGGTTTAGGTGCCACTTCAGCCATGGCACTTGTTGGGACCAGGAATCGAACCAGGGACTTTCACGTCGCATGGCTGGGTCCACAAGACTATGACTGCTTGAAAAACTAGATTGTTGTATTACTAATTATAATAATTGCTATTGAAACCAAACTGGTTGTATATAAATATGTAATGTGTTGATCCTCCTTGTGCTTTCTTTGGAATTCAGGATTTTAGCTCATATACATGTTCTTGTAGTGAACACTAGTTTAAAGATTTACAAACTTAAAGAGCTTGTTGGCTCAACCAGTGCTGGGCTGGCAGGAGCGTGCTTAATTTATGTGTTTAAGCAGCAGGCTAATCCCAAAGCCTCTGGCATCTCAGAGAGTTGATCAGTAACCTGACTATAAAAGAATTGTCCTTACACACACAGACTTGTTTTGTGTCCCTTGGTTTAAAGTCTAGTTTGATAAATGCTACTTTTAAAGAGTACATGTTTGGACTTTGAACCTGCTTGTCCTAAGAGGCTGCTCAGGCTGTTGTTATGTAAAGAGAGTTTTACACATGCAGGAGTAATCTGGCATGTTTTGGAGTTGAATGCGTCCTTGATCTGCTTACGTAACAAACGCTGAGAACAACAAGGCCTGAGAATCATGGGAGACCAGAAAGCTTAGAGATGAAGTAGGGTCTAGAATTCAAGTACAAATGAACTCTTTGTAGTTAAAACTGTCTAGGAACATTTATTTATGATCAAATCCTTTGTGCCATAACACATTTCCCCTGGTTCGCCCACTTGCCAAGAATTTCGTCACGCTATTGACCATATGGATTATGAAATTACATGTTTTTAGTTTATGTTAATAGGATAATTTGCGGGTCGGTCATGGATTATCCATGTATTTATTTATTCATCCATTATCTTTCGCTTTATGCTCTACTAGGGTCACAGGGGGTTTCGCGTGCTGGGCAGATACAACCAAGACAGGGTGCCAATCTATTGCTGGGATTATCCATGTATGGTAAGATTATATTTTCTATGTCTTTTTATGTTCTAGTTATTTAGTTAATAGGATTAATATTGTTTTATTATCTATAAAATGTATAAATTGTGAATTTCCCCCATTGTGAAACCAATAAAGGATTGTCTTGTCTTGTCTTGTCTAGTCCTAGTCCTGTCTAGTCCTGGTTCTTGTCCTTTCTAGTCCTGGTTCTTGTCTATCCTTGTCCTGTCTTGTCTAGTCCTTGTCCTGTCTTGTCTAATCCTTGTCCTGTGTAGTCTAGTCTAGTCCTTGCCTAAATATATTCTACAACCAATGTGCGACTTGTGGTCAAAAAAGGACAGTACTGAATGCATACTGTATTTATTTCTAAAGGAAAACTAAAACATCTTATATTTTAGGTCAGTATCAGACAAAACGATCATGAAGATAATTAAATAATAATTGAATTTATTATTTAGTATTAATTTTAAAAAAAGGCTGTTTAGCCGACTCACAGCCTGTGGGTTCAAATCCCTCTTCTCTCAATTACTGTTGGTTCAGATTATTTTTATAAATTTGTCTAATTTGCAATAAAACTCAACCTTAATTTGTTGGATGAATATGTCTCATTTTTGTCTTGTATGTCAGTATCTGTAAAGCTTACATTTATTTACAATAAGTGTGTAATTAATTCACGTCTTAAGTTTTATGTTTATTTAAGGTTTATTGCATTATGGGTCTGAGAGTAACACAATTTTTAAAACTCTGTATGCCCTGTACATTTTACAGTATTGTCTGTAAAGCAGGATAGACTTTGGCTTGGTCTTTATTTTGAAACTATTTTTTAACTAAGACTAAGACAGAATAGTATTTTGAGCAAAGTGCAGTATAGTTCATGAGCCTTGTTAAGACTACTCCCATCCAACAGAATACAGACAAGATAACAATGGCCTGCTTGTTAAATGGGGCCTGTATTGTTCACCAGTTAATGATGTTTACCTTGTAGGTAGTCCAACCTCACCGCATGAGGAGGGTCATTTAATAGATCCGGGAGAAGGAGGAAAGGTGGACACTTGTCTACTGTTGGGAGAGTTCATACATCATCTTCACAGGGATCACATATACAATACCTGGGTTAGGGTGCAAATATAAATCCTTATCTCAGCAGCATATGTTTACAGTAACACCACTTCTTTACCCGAAGGTCATATAGTATGGAAACTTTCAAAGATCATGAGCTAGAATGATGTGGAAGGAGGTTAAGGTTTTAGACCGAGCCTAACCTTTTGATGGACTGCAGGTTAACACATATTCAGCAGCATCATCCACATGTACCGATAACGAACACTAATGAAAAACCTGCAACCCAACAATTAATCTCTGATACTTTTAATTAAACACTCATTTGACTGAACCTTTCTTTTTTTTGGAAGTGATCCCTGCTGCCTAAATGCAAAATTAGACAGGTCCAAATAAAGAAATGTGGCTCAAGCTCTGTTAAAAAATTTTTTAAACCAATTAAAATATTATAACAAATTTAAACGCTCCGCTTCTGTTACAAATTTATTTGATATTCTATTTTCTACTTTATAACAATAAGCATGGTGGCACGGTGGCTTAGTGGTTAGCTCGTTCGCCCCCTCAGCGCTGGGGATCCTGGTTCGAATCCCAATTTGGGTTCTCCTCATGTCCGTGTGTCCTCCAGTATCCTCCCACAGCACAAAAACATGGATCTATGGTAGGTTAAATGCTCTAAAGGCCCCATATAGTGTGTGTGTGTGTGTGTGTGTGTGTGTGTGTGTGTGTGTGTGGATGAGTTTGTTCCCAGCGATAGATTGGCACCCTATGCTGGATGTATCTGCCCCGCACCTCAAAAGTTCTTCCTTGGATGGGCATGGGGAACTCCCCCCCCCCCCCACACACACACACAGCTCTAGTAGAGGATTAAGCAAAAGAGAATGAATGAATGATTAAATGAACAATAAGCATAAGAGAAAAAGAAATTATGTGAGAGTGTTTGTTCACAATTTACATTGAAATTCATATGCTGTACACCTGTCAGTTCAAAATAAATTGACCACGAACATAATGTACCGTGGGGTCCGTACCCTGGTATGATGAAATCAAACGATGTATCATTACACCCTATCAGAAAACTTTCCTCTCCTTCTGATCTGAGCTTTTGTTTTGACAAAAAAAATCTTTAAGTAATTTCCTTGTTTCTTTTACTCAGCGGCATTGATTTCGTTTAATTAACGACTCTGTGTTCATATTGGTTATATTGGAGTATAATGGCATGTCTGACAGTTTGGTGTGGAAGAACTTGACCCACACAGTCCTGATCTCAGCCTCATTCATTACCTTCTGAATGATCTAATATAGAGATTGCACACCAGGCCCTCTAATCCATCAAAATCTTACCTCATAAGTGACACATCATAATCTTGAAACAAGTTTTCTCAAAAAAAGTGCAATCTTTTGTGGTTGCAAAGGGGAGAGACATAAAAACTCCCATACATATGTACATGATCCATATAAATGTTGTTTAGGTGTAATATCGTGTTTACTGCCATATAAACAGGAGAACGTTAATTTTTAATGCAAAAACTCAAGGCTGGCCTTATTATCTAGTTAAATGCATGCCAGTCACATGTTAATGTTTGTTACCACTTCCCTTTGCTTACCATTTAACAGGAAGCATAGCAAATCTACGGTGTCAGGATGCTTCTGAACTCCTGTGAAGATATGGATAAAAATGTGCCTCTGATTTCTGATCTCCGACCAGCATCAGCTATTTAAGAGGGTCTTATTGAAGCTAAACTATTTATTATCACTTATCAATTACTCTTATGGGTATTTCCAATATGGGTTTGTTTTTATGAACCACAGATAATTAGATTGATGAGTAAGTTTTGCCACAATTAGGGTTGCCACCTTCTACGTAAAGACATAATGGTTCCTTAACCACAAGCCTATGTAGAAAAAAGCAAAGATTATTTTTGCAATGCTACTTTTGTTTTTTACAAATGTTAAGTATGGGGGGATTTGGGTTTACACCTTTTTTTGCTGGCATTTGAGGCTTAAACTGTAAATGTATTTTAAACCTCTGAGTCTGAAATAAATATAATCATCCAAAAATACTCTGCGGGAAAACATTTTTTTACACAAATGAAAACATTCATTTACAGCAATAAGAGGATGTCCTTATTTAAGGCAATATGACTCATTCTGAGGTTAAGGGTCTTGTTCTAAGGACCAACTGTGGTAGATATTTAAAGCAGAGATCCTTAAATGTTCTGTCATTAGTACAAGTATCTAAATCACCAAGCCACCACCATAAGTTTACCCCCTTGCTTGTAATCTTCAGGGTAGGACTTGGTTGGAATTGTGCTAAGGGCGGAGTTTTCAGATAGTAATCGCTGTTTTGCATGTGCCACATCACAGCAGAATCAACTTCTTTCTGTAGAACTGACTTATTGAGTCAATGACAACTCATATTTAGCGGATACACCGCCCCCTTACAAATCTTTTGGTTTAATTTTTAATTTGGTGATTCATCTAGCACCAAAATCTGTTTAAAGAGCCATTTCTTAAATTAATACTCAACTTAAGATGTGTCTGTTCTTTATTCGAGTACTTGTATGCTTGTATATGGCTTGTATATGATACTGGCTTGTATATGATACCAATGACCTCAAACTGAAGCTAATTTATTCCGATAGAACATGGATGTGAGCAATATCTTAATACACTAGCTCAGATATGGCACAGCTGGCTTAGTGCAAACTGCATGTGAGCCAAAGCCCACCCCTGATTGAAAACATTTATATGACCCACATGTCTCAAAACACATCTAGATTTTGCAGACATATGGCACCACTCTATACATGCAAGTTACTTTTCACTGATTTATGACCCTAAACTGGTGCATATGTAATTTGGCCCACAACTGGGAACAGTCCATAGAAGTGACATCAATCTAGCAGTGGCCCAGATGAAAAAAGTACACGTGGGCCAGAATAATTGTGCTATCTGTGTATTTAATAACTAAGTGACATAACTTAATACACATATACTTATTAAAGTGCTATACAAGCAAAATTACACTTGGGTTTATATTAATTAGGCTTATATTATAGCAGTGATGCACTTGTTTCACGAATCAAGTAAAATTTTTACGATCCGCTCTAGTTTTGTGTCCACTAACCGCTTATATAAATAAAAAATTCTTGAAAAACAACAACTAAATGCTTTTTAAAATGATAACAATCAGCTAGGTTTCCAACTCTGTGACAGTTGTTTGGCTAAATGTTCCCTTAAGCGGTTCCCATATGCCACAAATTTTGGAGAAATACAAAAAGATCCTTAATCTCCCACCACTGTGTTTATAAATACAGTCTGTCCAAACATCTCAGACAACAGAAAACGAGGGATCTTAATGGGCGTTACATAACATGCATAAACTACATTTTATTCTTAATGCTGCACCCACTGAGTAAAACTAGTGCAGAGACTCGAGGCAGAGTACAGTCTTCAAGTAACTAAAAGACTACATTCTGGAAAAGAATAAATTAGTTGCATCTGGTAAATCACGTGCATGAAAAGAAGAGAATTTAACTGGAATTCTGGCAAAATATAAAGTAAGAGCAAAGCCATCGGGTCTGTCCCTAATATCTTCGCAGATATATATATATATATATATATATATATATATATATATATATATATATATATATATATATATATATATATATCGCAATATTCTATCGCAGACAACTTTGCAAGGGTCATTGAAATGCTTCTATTATATAATACCTGCGCTGTGGTAGATTTGTGAGGGTCCTGACTATTACCAAACCGAGTAATACGGCTTTAAAAAGTAGGCAGAGAACTACAATCTGTACCTAGAAGTGCATTCCCTGATGAACATGTGAGTAAGTGTGCAGCTTGTCTGTATGAGACACAGTGCATACATATATTAAAGCAATACAGTGAACGAGGTAAAAAAGTGGGTGTGGCTGGGTAATAGGGTGTGGTTAGAATGAGGAGAAATGCAATTTTTGAAGAGTGATTAAAAAGTGAACGGGCAGCCTGTGGTTTTAGCGGGAGGATGTCTCTGCAAATTACTCGGGGTGTGGCGAGTTTCGTGTTTGTAGCTACACCACTTTAAGTGTCAAATTTTTCCCATTGGAAAGGAAATGAGCCGAATTAAAGTGATCAGGAGTGAACAGAAAGTGATGTCAATTTCACAAGACCGGTCTGGCTGTGATCATCTCCAAACCACCCTTATATCGTGTTAAATTACTTTTTTCCTGAATTCATTCTGCTTGTGATGTATAACACTTAGTAGAAAATTAAAAAATTTTGTCCATAGAAAATAAAATTCATTAATTACCACAAATTAGTAAATTAATTGGTAATTTTTTAATTGATGTGTGTTGTCATTGACTATAAACAATTGTGCAAAGTTTCAGCTTAATCGGATAACGGGAAGTGGGTGAAATAGCATAGATGAACCGATGAAGCTAATATAGGGACGGTAAAAATGGGAATATCTTTTTGGGTTACACCGACTGCTTAGCCGTAGTGGACGCATCAATGACGTGGACGTGTTTTTTCAAAATCATGTCGATAGCTTGAAAACTACACGAGAAGAAAAGAAGAGAAAAATGGTGGAATAACAAAAATCTGATAACAAGAGTGTGATTGCATTATATGCTAATTTGCAGAACTTCAAAGCGTATGTTTTTAATAAGTGGAGGTGAAAAAATGTAGAGTGAGTGTTGAAACAAGGTGGTGGTGATTGAATATAGTAATTATTCAACAGCTGAGAAAAATGGCACTGATTTTAAAACCAAAAAAATAAGTTTTTTTTGTTTTTTTTTTACGTTTTTTTACCTCAACGGTAAATTTTGGGTTAAAATGATGTTATGTAACTTAACATCACTATAATTCATATACTGTTTAGAGAAAAGTGTTGAGACTTGCTGCTAGAGTGGCTCTGTGTAATTATAAGATCACACACCTTTCAAAGCTCCACCTACTGACACCTTTATCTTAATGACAAGTGTTGCTGCTGGTGGTGCTGTGCGTGTATGTGCATATAATATTTTTATATTCTTGTGGGGACCAAATGTCCAAGATAAATAGGTAAATCTCAACATTTCACTTTTTCATTTGTTATAATGAGTTAGAATTAAGATTATGTTAGGGTTATTAATCAGACAGAGTGCATGGAAATATTCCTTGACAAAGATAGTAAGGATGTGAGCATGTGTGTGCGTGTGTACACGTGCATGTGGGTGTGTATGAGTGTGTGTTTTCAGGCTATGGTATCAGCGGTGTAGTATTTAACTGGCATGTGGCCACAAGCTTGTCTGGAGGAGTAAACAAAAGAGACATTCTTCAGCTTGCGCATAGAAGCATGAAAGTCTGACAGATTATAGAATGCACACATACACAGTCGGCTGCCAGAAAATATTTGGGAGCCAATAGGAATGTCCTGGATTCCTACATGTTTGAAAAAGTGGCCTAACTGTATGTGTATACTTAACCCAAATGATGAGCATATCGTTACATTTTAATCTATTAATTTTTTATAACGGAACAATACGGGGGCTTAGTGGTTAGCACGTTCTCCTCTCAGCGCTAGGGATTCCACTTTCGAATCTCAATCTGGGTGAAGTTTTCATGTTCTCCCCGTGTCCGCATGGGTTTCCTCCGGGTTCTCCGGTTTCCTCCCAAAAAAAGTCCAAAAAAAACCTGAATCAAGGTCAATTGAATACCCCATATAGAGTGTGTACACAGTGATGGACTGGTGTCCTGTCCTGGGTGTATCTGCCTAGTGCCCGAGACGTTCTCCCTTGGATGGGCATTAGGAACCCCCCCCTCCCTGCGACCCTAGTAGATGATTAAGTGCAAGGAAGTAAGTACAATAACTAAAGAGCCTCCATGCAGTACGTTTTAAGTGCAATGATAAATTATTAATAGTAGATGTTTAAAATAAAATATGAACTACAGCTAAATAAGGCAGGTGTTTCTAATAATTCATTATTTTTAATAACTTATTATGATTAAATAAACCTTTCAAAATATAGGACGCACTTAAATTTAACTTCTGAATTGGTTGGGGACAGAACACAGGGCTGATAAAGCACCCTGGATCAATGAGGGTTAAGCACTCAGTAGAAATGGGATTCGAACTCACGACCTTCAGTTTGACAGCCCGTCATTCTAACCAGTGAGCTACCACATCAATAATTTATATAACAAGTTTGGTTCTTCAGCATTAAATTATTTGCTGAAATACGTTGTAGCAAAAACTATACATAGAACAAAAGAGGGGTTATAAAAGGATATAAAGCTTTTCCATACAGATGCTATACATCAATGGGTC
Source organism: Corydoras maculifer (assembly GCA_019802435.1). Classification (NCBI taxonomy): domain Eukaryota; kingdom Metazoa; phylum Chordata; class Actinopteri; order Siluriformes; family Callichthyidae; genus Corydoras; species Corydoras maculifer. Next base: position 1,061,452 of record JAFMOD010000438.1, read on the forward strand.
ACAGATTTACAGATACATGAGACTTTTTTTTGATAAAGATAATGAACTGTTACTATGATCCAAAACACAGGGAAATTAAGAACCCATGGAAAATGAAACCTATATCTTTTGATAAGACAGTGAGCAGAATCCATCCATTATTCATCCATCCATAAACTAAAGTTGTTTGTTTCAAAATGGTCTCGTATTTTGTATCTGACAATCTAATCAGCTGTTCTGCTACTTGTCACCACTATGAAAACATGCAGCAATTTAGTACCTATATGTTTTTGCACAAAATCTGATATGATTAGAGTGTATCACTATACCCAGCTCTCTGAGGTTTGCCGACCGACCAAATGCTGTAGTGGATCATGTTTGTACCACATTTTGCTGTGGAGAAAAACAGCAAACACAAGTGTGAAAAAAGCAGACAAACATCTTGCCTTTGCAGCACCAGGACATGTGTGAATGTGTGAGTGGTTTTGCCTGAGGTGCTGACTGATCGAACAGCTACAGGTGTGTGTGTGTGTGTGTATAAGCAAAAAGATCACATATATTTAAGATCTATAGTTTTATTTGTGTCACATGGTTACAAATCAGAACTGAGTGATCGAACATCAGGTGTGTGTGTGTACAAAAAGTCACATATATTCAAGACTCTATAGTTTTATTTGTGTCACATGGTTACAAATCAGGGCGGCACAGTGGCTTAGTGCTTAGCACGTTCGTCTCTCAGCACTAGGGATTCCAGGTTCGAATCCCAATCTGTGTGGACTTTCCATGTTCTCCGCGTGTCTGTGTGGGTTTCTTTCCACAGTCCAAAAACATGGATTAAGGTCAATTGAATTCTCCAAATTGCCCCATATAGAGTGTGTTTGTGTAAGTGAATGTGTTCCCAGTGAAAGATTGGCGCCCTGTCCTGGGTGTATCTGCCCAGCGCCCGAAACGTTCTCCCCTGGATTTGCATGGGGCACCCCCCACGAGACCCTAACACAGGATAAAGCGGAAGTTAATGGATGGATGGATGGGTTACAAATTAGAACTGAGTGATCGAACATCAGGTGTGTGTGTGTATAAGCAAAAAGTCACATATATTCAAGATCCATAGTTTATTTGTGTCACATGGTTACAAATCAGATCCGATCTAGAACAGCAATTGAAAGTGATTTCAATCTCATCTGCCAAGCTGGCGGTTTGACAAGAGCCCTAGTCTTAGATAACCTTAGACATTCTCATCAAACTTTTATTTCAGCGCCATGCTGCTATTGCTATGCGAAATTTTGTATGAGGTCAATTGTATGAGGTCTCGATGCCCAGAACCGTAACACAATAACACACAAACGCACAAGTGCTGAAACAGTCAGCAAAATTGGATTTTGATGGATGTTTCTGAAAACATGCATGATATTATTAAATAAAATCTATCTATTATTGTGTACCATGTATGGGTTGTGGCATGTCCATCATGCACATTCACAATAGCAGCTTTGTCTTTATCCATTGTGTATCTATTTTGAGGCCACGGTCCACTTATAACATCCAGAAGGCACCAAGCTGACCACTGATTGGTTGTGAATGCTATAAGCAAGGGTGTTGAGGAGCCAGCACCATAAATAGCTTTGAATGGAGGGGTATTGGAGGGTATTTGGGAGATTCTGTCAGTCCGTCTGGCACCAGAGGGGCACAGAAGCCAAGCTGAAACATACTGTTTATACTGTACTGTAATTGCACGTGGGAAAGAGCGGCGGGAAAGAAAAAAAGGGAGGTAGGAGGAGAATAGAGAAAGAGACAGCTCGATGGAAAAGTGAGAGAAGAGAGAAACGTTTATGTGTGTGTGTGTGTGTGTGTGTGTGTGTGTGTGTGTGTGTGTGTGTACGCGTGCTGTGTCATTAGCTCTGCGGTCATCTTTTCTGCAGAATGTTTTTCCTCCCGTGGTCCGTTAAAACACAGGGTACTTCATTTTGTCTCCAGGAGTGATTTTATTTACAAACCTTGAAACCTTAAAACCCAAACCACTTTCTTTCTTGCTCAGTCAATCCCTTGTTTAGATTCTCTCTCTACCAATTCCCTCACTCTGTCTCCTTTTTGCTTTACGCCCTGGTGCTCATTCACACTGTCACTGCCTAATGTCCTTCATCACCAGCACTCCATCATTATCCTCCTCTTCCGCTCTCTTCATAACCCAACACAGCCACACAAATACACACACTTTCCAAAAGCAGCATTCAATTTACTTGGGGGCCTTAAGTGAACACAAATGACTTGTTACTTTGGGAACACACACAGGCAATTTAAACGCTACAAGCTTTCAACATCGCCGGTGCGTCCAAGTAAAACACTCCATCCACAGACAAAATGATATACAGTCCGTATGACTCTGTGGAAACTATTTATAGGTCTTAATCCTATTTTAAAGAGCAGGAACAATAGCCAGAATGATTACATACAGAAAAAAACGACTGTGATTGAATGTGTTTAGTGCTTAGGAGGCAGCAATAGTGGCATGTACAGCAGTGCACGGTGTGCTGATGATAGGTTATGGATGGAGGCATTACTGGAATTCATGGCACTTCACGTGAACACACAGCATTATTTAGAATGAGTGTTAATGTATACGGCTGTAAAAAACCTAGCTTCAACTTCCTGTTATGATAGTCATTGAGTAATGTTTTCAGGTTGAAGATAAATTCAAGACGGATACAAGGAACTGAGGAGTTTCCATGTTCTCCCCGTGTCTGCGTGGGTTTCCTCCGGGTTCTCTGGTTTCCTCCCACAGTCCAAAAACATGGATCAAGTTAATTGAATTCTCAAAATTGCCCCGTTTAGAGTGTGTCTGTGTGAGTGAGTGTGTGCCCAGCGATGGATTGGCGCCCTGTCCTGGGTCTATCTGCCCAGCGCCCGAGACGTTCTCCCCTGGATGGGCATGGGGAACCCCACCGCGACCCTAATAGAGGATAAGCGGGAGATAATGAATGAATAATGAATACAAAGAACTGTTTTAGTACGTTTGAATTCTATGCGCGGTGGCTTAGTGGTTAGCATGTTCTCCTCTCAGCACTAAGGATTTCCAGTTCAAATCTCAATCTGGGTGGAGTTTCCATGTTCTCTCCGTGTCTACGTGGGTTTCCTCCGGGTTGTCCGGTTTCCTCCCACAGTTCAAAAACATGGACCAAGGTCAATTGAATTCTCCAAATTGCCCCATATAGAGTGTGTCTGTGTATGAACGATAGATTGGCATCCTGTTCTGGGTGTATCTGTATGTATAACCCCCCAGCAACCCTAATAGAGGATAAAGTGGAAGATAATGAATGGGTGGATGAATTCTATGTGGGGCAGTCCAGGTCCTTTTTATGTTAAATGTACACACTCCATCTGGGTTTCTCATACAATATAAAGACTTCAAAGGTTTATTAATTTGTCCCATGTTTCTCCTAATGAGCGATGAATAAACATCTGCACACTTCGTGACCTGATAGAACGGTTGAAACAGTGTAATTAAAAACTCATGCATACAAATTGGAATCGATGAATTGATCATGCAAGGTTGGTAGGTGGGCGGCACGGTGGCTTAGTGGTTATCATGTTCGCCTCTCAATGTTGGAGATCCAGGTTTAAATCCTGATATCCTATGGATGCTCTAAATTGCCCCATATAGGGTTTGTGTCTGTGTGAGTGAATGTGTGCCCAGCAATAAGTAGACACACTTTTTTGGGTGTATCTGCATATAACCCGTTATTTCATCCCCTGGATGGGCATGGGGAACCCCCCACAACTCTTGTAAAAGGAATATGCGCAATTAATGAATTAACTAATTATTATTTTGAGTTGGTAGGTGGGTGGCATAGTGGTACGCATGTTCGCCTCTCAGCACTAGGGATCTAGGTTTGGAGCACTGTCCTGGGTGTATCTGCCTAGCGCTCAAAGAGTTTTCTCCTGGATGAGCATGAGAACCCCCCCACCCCACCCCAAAGAGACCCTGGTCTCTATTAAGTTTTAAGTGGAAAATAATGAGTAGAGATTAGATGGGTTGATAGGTGAAACTGTCAAAACAATTTGTACCGGAAGTCAACAGTAATATGACACACTGCACAAGGCATGATGTCACAAGTTTGAAATCATCAATGGTAGTTTACACAAAGTGAACAATGTGATTCTTTTCAGCATTTCCTGCCACTTGACAATCACAGTAAAGCATTTGATAGGAAGAGTGAGTCATTTCACGATTAAATTGTCATAACACTATAATAAGATGTTTACCGTCAACTTATTATATTAGCATATTAGTGTAATTGTTAAATCTTTACTGAAGTCTTTACTCAATGCACTTGAAACTAAACTAGTGTTCACTCAGTAAACTTCACTATACACCCATACATCTCGATTCTGATTTGACTTTAACTTTAACAACTGTTTTTGTTAATCAGTCGAGTGAAGTAACCTTCTTATACAGCTGAATACAAACATGACTCAAAGACAAACACAGTTCCAACCAAAATACCATGATTGTTTAGAGGTCTTAATCTCAATAGTTAATAAGCTCCCTGAGTAATGGGGAAAGGACAGGGCGAGAGAGTCAATGGTTAGATGTCAATTGGTTACAGAATATAGCTATTATACCTAATTATAAGTGTGATTCCATCTGGGAGAGTAAAATGAAAGTTGCAGGAGGAGAACACTTTGTTTTAATGTCCCCTAGAGACAAACAAATAAATATTTTAAATGGCTAACTCCGCTAGAATGGCTGATACTTATTAAATTGCTCTGTGTTTTTCATTTAAAAAACATTGACTTGCTAATTGCATCTGAAGGAAAATATTTGTATGTTATTGTATGATACAATATGGGCAGTCATAAGCTTGTGGTTAAGGAACCAGCCTAGCCCCCTGAAGGTCCCCGGTTCGATTCCCAGTCCCACCAATTACTCTAGCTGAAGAGCCCTTGAGCAAGGCACCTAACCCCAATTGCTCCCAGGCACTGTGTACAGGGCTGCCCATCACTCCGGGCACACGTACTGCCTTCACAAGTGTGTGTTTCATTGCACGGATGTGTTAAATGTGGAGGACACACTCCTCTGTGTGTAAGTACAGTACACCCAGGGGCATTTTTAGGGTTTCAAAACATCAGGGGCTTTAGCCCAGATCCCTTATCCCACCTTGTCCTCTTTAAAAAGTGCATTTTCATGAGTGTATTTATCCATTTTTAAACTGTTGTTACGTTAATTTGGTTTGATCATTTATTAGTTATATTGGATAAATGACATGTGAAATGTCGGTCAGCAGTGAATAGGACATTAAGTTCTAATAAATGATGGTTTTGGCTGATAATTTTTGAATAGACGAACCTGAGCTTCGGCTGAAAAGCATGAATCCGTTTTACGAGTCCGTCGCAGATGAGACAGTTTTAACAAGGTTTTGCTTTGAAATACCGTAACTTTGCGACAGTTTGCGCCTTCAGAAAAATTCTGACGGTTTATGAAAGCTGAGAAGCTGCTCTTTACAGCCAACAAACAGGTATTACGGTAAATTTACTCCCGATACTGGCAAAATATATCTGTCTCCTCACACACAAACACACACACAGGTGCTTGGAAGCACAAACAGCTGACGGTGACTCCATCGTCCGGTCCCGCTGCTGGAGGAGAGGCTGCAGAGAGGCTACTGACAAAACACCCGGGGCTATAGCCCCGAAAGCCTAGATGCCCCTGAGTACACAAATAGATATGGGAAATATTGTGTCGGAAGAGCCTTGTATTTAAATTCAAGTCCCAAAATGCATGCATTAATATCGAACTACAACATTGTTATTTAGTGTAAATAAATTAAAGAATGTTATTAGGAACACTGTGTGTGTGTGTGTGTGTGTGTGTGTGTGTGTGTGTGTGTGTGTGTGTGTGTGTGTGTGTGTGTTACAGTAATTTCCACTCTAAACTGGCTGAGAACCATACTGTAACTTCTGCAGTTGGCCAAACACACTTAGAAGTGTAAAGGAAGTGGTGAGGACATTCTGTTCACCTTATTAAACTGACATCACTGTTCACTTCCTTGATTTCTGAATCACACAAGTCGAACTGTGTGTTGGTTTTATGGGGGGTGTATTTGAAGTTGTTGGGTGTGTCTGTGTATGTAGTTCAGGTGTGTTAAACATAACTATTCCCTTATGCTTTCTTTTTGGTATGAGGAAGGAAACGACCAAAACTAAATGTGACCGGAATCTTTCAATGGCGAGTGTATCCAGATAAAAAGATAAACAGTTTTCAAAATGTGCATTTGTGGAGCTGGTGTTAGGTGAAGTGCACGCGTGCTCATGTATGTTAGTCGGCTCAGGTTGGGATGTACTCTTAGTTAATCATACACTCATGAGATAAGCTGTGTTGGGTCAGAAAAAGGTTACGATCACACCCCCACCTCCCTCTCTCTCCCTCTCTCTCTCTGCCTTTCTCTCTTTCTCTCTCTCTCTCTTGCCATATCATCTGTTAGAAGTTGATAAGACACATGAGGAGGAGTCTTTGAGAGAATGAGAGATTTTAATGGTTAAGCTTTTAGAAGTAGAATCTCTTAAATATGATCACTATACAGTTAACTGTTGTCCAGATGATTAATCTTTTGTTCATTCTTGCACATTCAGGGCTGAACTTTTCACCACAGAGAAGTTCCTCTATTAAGTGTCTTTCTTTTTTTTTTTTCTAAGCTAGTTAAGCGTTACTAGGGTTAATGGGCCATGTGGTCCTAGTAAATGTACACAAGGTAAAAACAAATAAACATATTCATTACATTGGATGTGGAATAAAAGGTTTTACATGAAGTTCAATTGTGTATGGATAATGTTGTATTAAGAAATCAGACTACATCTGATCCGTATGTGTGTGTGTATAAGCATTCACACTCATTCATTAAAATTGCTTTGTTAAAATGCCACTCAGGCAAAAACGAGAGTTATAGTTAAAGTTCGAATGTATAAAAGTAAAAAGACAGACTACATCTGTGACTGGATTCGACTGACATTCAATAGTGATGAAGTGGCACACTAAATTTATCTCTAACACACACACACACACACACATATATATATATATATATCCTTTCATTCAATTATTATCTCCCGCTTATCCTCTATTAGGGTCGCGGTGGGGTTCCCCATGCCCATCCAGGGGAGAGCATCTCGGGCGCTGGGCAGATAGACCCAGGACAGAGCGCCAATCCATCACTGGGCACACACTCACTCACACAGACACACTCTAAATGGGGCAATTTTGAGAATTCAATTAGCTTGATCCATGTTTTTGGACTGTGGGAGGAAACCGGAGAACCCGGAGGAAACCCACGCAGACACGGGAAGAACATGGAAACTCCACCCAGATGGGGATTCGAACTGGGAATCCCTAGTACTGAGAGGCGAATGTGCTAACCACTAAGCCACCGTGCCGCCTATATATATATATATATATATATATATATATATATATATATATACAAATACATGGTTGTGTGTGTGTGTGTGTGTGTGTGTGTGTGTGTGTGTGTGTGTGTGTGTGTGTGATGAGTTTGTTAAATAAGAGAATGCCACTCAGGCAGTAACCAGAGGTAAAGTTCAAATGTTTAAAAATAGAAAAAGAACAACTTACATTCCACAAAATATCACACAAAGACACACACAAAGTTTAGAATGTAAAGTAGCTTAAGAATGGCACTACTGCTAATATTCCTTCATTTAGTTTCACACAGAGGCCTTGGTGGTTCTTACTATAAACCCTTTGTTTTTTTTATTTAAGATAAATATGAATTTTATTATAGAAACATTGTTAGTATTGTTTAATATTCAATTTATTCAGTCATGTTTTTAGTAGTAAACTAGCAAAAGTATTAAATGCGAAGGTTTTTAGTAGTAAACAGAAAGAGCTGGGATGTTTTTCTCTGTCATTCAGCACAGTGGGAGGACAACTGACATTAATAAATCTTTGTATGTATAACTTTATAAATCTCTGCAATGTGCGTTGAGGTTTTTTTTTTTTTTTTTGCAAATATGAAGAGAGACAGAAGGAAGTGAACTACCTGCTGATGACGGTGAGGTGAAACCCAGGAAAGGAAAGATGTGATTACAGAAAGATAAACAAGTCAAGACTAGCTTTATTTTTGGCGACACCTCTCAGTGCTGTTAATTCAGGTTCAAAGCTCAATCTGGGTTTCCATGTTCTCCCCATGTCCTCGTTGGGTTTCCTCTAGGTTTTCCGGTTTTACATTGCTGGCTGCCCTAAACAACACCTATTGTGATAGTGATCTATTTTGCCTACTTTAATTACACACAGAGACACATACCCAACAGACACATATAGACACACTGAGTGAAGTAAGCGCAGAGTGGTGGGCAGCCTTGTATACGATGCCAAGGGGAAGCAATTGGGGTTAAGTGCCTTGCCCTAGGGCAATTCAGGCATGGGATTGGGAATCGAATCGGGGATCTTCAGGTCATAAGGCTGGTTCCCTAACCACAGGCCTATGACTGCCCCAAGTGGCATAAGTGTGTGTGTGTGTGTGTGTGTGTGTGTGTGTGTGTAGGTATCTCAGAAAAGAAGATTTATGATGCACTGATAAGTATTTTACCCAACGTTACCAAATTGCAATTTGGAATGCCTTATGATGTGGAATACGATCCTCCATCGTTTCCCAGCCAGATGCGCTTATTTTTAAAGGTCAAACTATGGAAATGTGCCATCATTGTAATGTGTACCACCATTGGACTGTGAGTCAGTTCCTGTTCAAATGAATCTCATTCACACCAGATCACTATCAAAAAAGCATTTTGTCTAAATGAATTTCATCACAAGGTCTTGGCATTTTGTGGATAATAAGCCAGGCTTTTGTTCTTGAAATTAATTAAGCCCATTTTACATTTACATTTGGTCATTTAGCAGACATTTTTATCCAAACACAGGGTTGGTACAGCACTGCTAGTTATAACTAGGACAAAGTTTTTCAGAACGTTGTCATGCTGATTTTATCTCAAATGGATACAGAGCACTAAACGGGGTTAAGGATTAGATTGTTTTTCATAGCTTTAAAGAATGCCTGTTAAATACAAAATGTACTCAACAGCTGACTTGTGTAGACCAACCTGTGAAGTCTAATGAGGGTATTGTTCCTCCTACAGACTACTGATTTGAAATTCATATCTGCAGTTTAAATTCCAATATCTTCTTCTTATTATTATCCATCCATCCATTATCTTCCGCTTTATCCTGTACTTTGGTCGCGGGGGTGACCATCCAACCATCCATGACCATCCAGGGGAGAAGGTTTGGGAGCTGGTCAGATACACCCAGGGACAGGGCGCCAATCTATCACGGGGAACACATTCACACTCTATATGGAGCAATTTGGAAAATTCAATTGACCTTGATCCATGTTTTTGGACTGTGGGAGAAAACAGGACAACCCGGAGGACACCCACCTGGATACGGGGAGAACATGGAAACTCCACCCAGATTGGGATTCAAACCGGGAATCCCTAGCGCTGAGAAGTCACTGTGCCGTCCCTATTATTATTTTTACTACTATTATTTTGCTCATTCTCACAGTGTGTTGTTAAATCCTACTTGTAAACTCAGACATCACCTTGACTTGGGCTTATCTTTTGGCTTTCCGTTTTGCAATGTGGAGGTACAGGATATCTGTACATCAAACCACAGACATTTGTATCTCACTCTTTCATTTTTTCCAACAAAGTTATAATCTCATTTCATTTCTCTTCTCTTAAACTGTCTTTAGATAAAATCTTGCAGCATAATTTAGAGCACCTCCCTAAATGAATGTCAAAATAAAAACTAAATAAAAAAATCGAGGTTATGTGAGATTCAACCTGAAAAATTTTGACAAGTTAACGTAGTCTGTAGTAAGGTCCATCTTTTTGCAAGCTGACACAAGATAAAGACATGCTGGGATTTCTAATTGACATGACATCTACATGGCTCTCTGAATATATCTGTAACTGTATCAGTTTATTTTTTCTGGCAGACCATTGCAATCAGGAGACAAAATGCAACTTAGTATTACTCGTTAATGTTTTATAATAAAATGTGATTAGACCTTTTTTTATGGTCTAGATCAGGGTCTATTAATGATACTGATAACCTTAAATATAACAGAATTTACTACTAATAATACTTATTTATTTTTTATGCACAACACACCAAGACTCAAGTGTCATATATATATATGAGTATGTGTTAGCTTGACTGACCTGATCGCAGTCCAAATGCAAATAGACAGACAGATTAATCCATTCAATTAGAAACTGGTTGAGATTCGTCTGTTGATATAACAGGTTAAATAATGAAATATATTTTGTTTGTAGTCGCATGTGGTGAAATGTCTTTTTACTTATTTGAACCTGGACTGTGTTTATTTAGCAAATTAATACGCGTAGCACTAAGCACTCACATTTTGTAGAGTGCCTGCCAAACTAAAAGGCGTATTGTTGGCGTATATTATTTTCTTTAATCATAGTATTGGCAGATCAGCTATGCATACAAGCATCAACTGAACATAATAAGTTTAATTGTCGTGTGTGTGTGTGTGTGTGTGTGTGTGTGTGTGTGTGTGTGTGTGTGTGTTTTTCGGTAGAACCGAGTGAGTGGACTGAGGGTCACATCTCCAAAGCATTGCACTGATGTGCAACCACTGCCTCAGCTCTGAACATCTGGCAGCTATCACAGCTAAAGCAGGAAGTGTGTGTGCGCACATATTTGTTTGTGTGTGAGGAGAGGTCAGTTGGGCTAGGTGCAAGTTTTGTGTATCCTCTCTCCAGCGTCTGAAAGTGAAACATAGATAACATCATAAATAACAACACCTCAAACGAATGAAGAGAAAGTCTTATGTATATCAACAATCTCCCTAATTGCTAACAGCAGTTTTGAGTGAGTGTGTGGCTTTGCGGGTGTGTTACAGATGTTATGCAGCCCCTCAGAAAAAAAGGAGGAATTCATCAACACTGTAAATACCACTAAGACTGTAAGAGGTGTGTGCTCTTGCCACGGGCGCAGCAACCGTGGGAGATGTAGCATGATGTTGCTGGAGCATGACTCTGTAGCTCAACTGTTTTTGTAAAATTAAACAAAAGTACTACATAGACGTTCAAACCCACTTAAGAGAAGGAGTCTGCATTTAAAAACATAAAGCAGGCATGACTGATTCAGTTCCCTATTCCTGCATATATAGCTCTATAGAAGCCAAAATTGTTTTACATGAGCTTATACATGAATTTATGCATCCATGCAGCTGATACTTATTATTTCAAGATTCAAGAAAATGTTATTATCATTAATATCACATGTGTTACATGAGACAAGAACGGAATTATGGGTCACGGACCCCGATTACCCTGTTCTTTTAAAGTTCTAATTTAAATTTAAATTTTAAAGAAGAAAGAGAGATAAAAATAGTATATAGATATGTGAAATATAATAGGATTTACAACTATTAATATATATAATATAGAATATACAACTACAAATATGATATATAAATATATAATATATATATATATATATATATATATATATATATATATATATATATATATATATATATATATATATATATATATAAATATAATTTATTATTTATTATTTACATTTCTATAATTTATTATTATTGTTATTATTTGTATAATATATAACATAGAATATACAACTACAACTATAAATATGATATATAAATATATAATATATATATATATAATTTATTATTTATTATTTACATTTCTATAATTTATTATTATTGTTATTATTTGTATAATATGGTAGTGTGCATTCAAAAAGGTCATTTGAATCTTTTAATCAAGTACAATTTATGTAAACAATGAAATTTAACACCTTTTTGCTCTTAATATCATTTTATGTTGTTTATGTGGCATGAACATGCAGACAGGGCGGCATGGTGGCTTAGTGTTAAGCACGTCTATATCTCAGTGCTGGGGATCCAGGTTCAAATCCCTATCTGGGTGAAGTTTCCATGTTCTCCCCGTGTTGGTGTAGGTTTTCTCCATGTTCTTTGGTTTCCTCCCACAGTCCAAAAGCATGAATTGAAGGTCAATTGGCTGCTCTAAATTGCCCCTATGAGCCTAGAGAAGCATGGGGAGACCCCTACAACTCTAATATAGGATTAATCAAAATATAATCAATGAGTATATTTATATACAGGCAATTTAGTGTGTGTGTGTGTGTGTGTGTGTGTGTGTGTGTGTGTGTGTGTGTGTGTGTGTGTCTGTGTGAGTGAGTGCGTGCCCATAGGTGGATTGGCGCCCTGTCCTGGGTGCATCTACCCAGCGTCTGAAAAGTTCTCCCCTGGAGGGGCATTAATAACCAAGCTTGCGAACCTATACCCTAGTATAGGATTAAGCAGAAGTTAATGAGATAAGATGAACATGCAGACATCACAATCTTTTCCCCAATATACAAAAATTAGGTACACCTATAATTATTACTATGATTATTATTATTATTATTATTATTATTATTATTATTATTATTATCTCTATAAGTGAAATGTTAATTGGTTACTAATTAATATTACCAATTCACTTTACATTCGCCAGCACATTCACCCTCTGGAACGTAAAAGCATATTTTTATTCTGGATTTGAACATTTGTAGATGATAAACATGCATATACCAAAGATTTTAAATTTAAAAATCGTATTTGATATTCTTCCAATCGCACACTGAACCATGCATGCAAGCTTGTCGGCATCGATGTATCTAAGCTAGAACAGATGTCAGATCGTTTTATGTGAATATCTTTAGAATCTCACACAACCGCCCACCCGGCCCAACGTGGCTTGTATGCCTCTAATATCTTTATCCTCTACAATTTTGGAATGGCGCTAGCATTAACAAACAAAGATTTGATCCGTAGCTGACTAAATGGGCCTCCATCTGAGCTATTAAGACTCTGGCATGACTCAGTCTGCCCCTTCTTGAGCCCAGCACACTCATTCAGCAGTTAAGTAATGATGTTTGTGAATATAGTGTGGTGGGTGGGGAGGCGAGAGCTTCTACTATGTGACTCACTTCACTGAAATGTAGCTTTGCCAGGTCATTTAGAAAAACCTAGGAATGTTGACATTTGGTTTAACCAGTTAGACTCACTGCAGCAAAATACAGGTGCAAATGATGAGTCAGTAAAAAAAACCTGATCAGCAGTCCAAGTACTACAACTTAACTGATCTTGTGTTTTCTTGGTGGTAGTAACGTAATCAATGAAACCTAAAAAGGCCACAAAATCACAGCAGAACAAAACCCATAATGCAAAACCAAAAAGTGCAAAGAAGATGCATAAAGATTTTTAAATAAAGACTATTGGTTTCAACCTGCAAGTTGAAAAATCTGGACAAACTGTGTTTCTTCAGTCACTGACACTAAAGTGTAAGATCCCATGTGTAACCTCAGGAACCTGCTACAGTTTTAAAAGCTACACTTAAGAAATACATTACATTCTCAAACAAAATACTCCACTTACCATGTGGATGGACTTTGTAGTTTTAAATTTTCAGACTGTAGTCCATCTCTTTTCATTAATTGCCGTTAGTCACCTGTTGGTTCTCTATCCTCTGTTGGTCAGAACCATCATAGAACAGGTATCATTTTGGTGGTGGATTGTTTATTGTCAGTTCTGTAGTGACACTGATGTGGTGAGAAGGTTTTAGTGCAGCAGTGCTGCTGTAGTTTCATTTAAACACCACAGTGACACTGCTGGGATAGGAATAATATATCGTCCAAATATTACCTGCTCTGTGGTGCTACTATTGGTGTCCTGACAATTAGAACAGAGTAAAGGGGACGTACACAGTGTGTACTGTGGTCCACAAATAAATGTAATTGTTGAACTACAAAGTCCATCTTTACGGTTAAGTGGACCTTATACTATGGATAATAAGAGGAGTAAAAAAAAATGGTGTGTCCAAACTTTTGACTAATAATTTAGCTGTTTTTTTTTTTTTTTACTGCAATGCGATGGTCATTATTAATATTTAAGGTACTGTAAAAGGATGGTATAATGGTCTGTTGTTCATATTTTCTAATGTAATACATAGATCATTAAAATGGATTTATAAGATTTAAATAATAACCACTATGCATTTTATTAATATAGTAATGAATAATTTAAATGTTTATTGTCTTTAATTTAATTTGGACTCACTCTGTAAATTTAAACAGTGCATTTAAACAGTGGTTCGTATAATAATAAAAATAATAATAATAATAATAATAATAATAATAATAATAATAATAATACCATTAGGGGCGGCATGGTGGATTAGTGGTTAGCAGGGTTTTCCTCCGGAGTTTCCATGTTCTCCCTGTGCCCATGTGGGTTTCCTCCGGGGTCTACGGTTTTCTCCCACAGTCCAAAAACATGGATCAAGGTCAATTGAATTCTCCAAATTGCCCCATATAGAGTGTGTTTGTGTGTGAGTGTGTGCCCATTGATAGATTGGTGCCCTGTCCTGGGTGTATCTGCCCAGCACCTGAAACATTCTCCCCTGAAAGGGCATGGGGAACCCCCCCGCGAGCCTAATACAGGATAAAGTGGAAGATAATGGATGGATGGATAATCCCATTAATAAAATCTCCATATCAATATTCAGAATTCTGTATTATATGTGAATCCTGAATACAATTCACCATCAATCTTCAATTGACTAAAGAAAAACTGGAGTACAGCCATGAACAGTGGATGAGGATTAAGCATGACATACTCTCAAATGAGACTCAGTCACTATAGCCACTAATGAGATGGTATCATAAAACAATCAGAGATAAGCTCCTAAATCCATCAGAATGGCGGAGTTATAAGGTATGAAACTGGTGGAATGAAGGAGGGGAACAGAGGGAGAGATTAAAGTAGAGTAAATGGTCTATAATCTCTTCTACAATTAGCATTGTTGATGCTATTATACCCTTTAGTCATCCTTTTCTGAATGTCTGGATCTGAGCCATTTCTATCTGTCTCTCGCTCATCGTCTCTATCTCTCTTTTTCCTCCTCCCTCCCTCCGTCACTCTCTCTTTGAGCCTGGGCGGATGGTGGATAATCTCGAGATTAAGCCCACGGTCTGTACCTGGAGGAGTGGTGCTCATTATAACATTGCCATAATCATCATCACCCACAGAATAAACCTTGTGATTTGCCTGATAGGTTTTGCTGTCTGTCTCTTTCCCTCCCCACTGCTCCTCTCTCTACATTTATCTCGCCATTCTCAGGAGGTACTGCCTTCCCACGCAGTCTGCTTCCAAAAACCCAGTCTCAGTCTGACACAAACATTTGTAACACACAGTAGCCACAGAGCTCATCTGGCTGTCTGCGGCTATTGGGAGAGAAAAAAAAAACAAAAACGCTCTCTGTAAAAAATTGGAACGTCTCCCCACTGCACACAAATAACAAACTATAAGGTTCTTTTTCATGTGACTCAGCATCATTCTATTAATCTTTAAATATTATAAATAGTTTATTTAATTGATTAATAAATATTAATTCTACAATTCTCATCTCACCTTATATTTCTATATTAGATTGACCACTTAATTCTCTATGGTTGTTAGAGGGGGGGGGGTGCAGGTTCCCCATGCCTATCCAGGGGAGAACGTCTCATGGGCTGGGCAGGGTGCCAATCCTTTGCTGCGCAAACATACACACGGGGGAAATTATATAGGGGGCAATTTAAAGCAGCCAATTTACCTTTAATCCATGTTTTTAGATCGTCAGAAAAAACCTACGCGGACACGGGGAGAACAAGGGAACACCACTGAGATTGGGATTCCCCAGCACTGAGAGAAAGAAATTATTAAAGTCAATTAATTAATTTGTTCTTTATCTTGCGCTTAATCCTTTACTGGGGTCGCTGAGAGATTTCCTGTGCCCATCCAGGGGAGAATGTTTCAGGTGCTGGGCAGACACATAAACAAACACTATATAGGGGCATTCAGCTTACCTTGAATCCATGTCTTTGGACTGTGGAAGGAAATCGGAAAACCGGGGGAAAACCCACGTGGACACGGGAGAACATGGAAACTCCATCCAGATTTGGATTCAAACACCGAGAGACGAACGTGCTAACCACTAAGCCATCATGCTGTTGTCTGACAGTCAGAAACATACAATAGCACTAGATTTGCTGATGGGAACCATTGTTTGACAAATTGGATCATTTTAGTTTAAGAAGTAAAACCTTTGGCACTAAAAACATAAATATAAATGAAATAAAAGTTTTCAGACATCAGATCTTCCAATGTGTCTGCAATTCATATAGCTTCCATGACCTTTAAATATTAAGAATTAGTAGGAATAATAATAATAATAATAATAATAGGGCGGCATGGTGGCTTAGTGGTTAGCACGTTCGCCTCTCAGCACTAGGGATTCCCGGTTCGAATCCCAATCTGGGTGGAGTTTCCATGTTCGAATCCCAATCCGGGTGGAGTTTCCATGTTCTCCCCGTGTGTTCGTGGGTTTCCTCCAGGTTCTCCGGTTTTCTCCCACAGTCCAAAAACATGGATCAAGTTAATTGAATTCTCCAAATTGCCCCTTATAGAGTGTGTTTGTGAGAGTGAGTGTGTGTCCAGCGATAGATTGGCGCCCTGTCCTGGATCTGCCCAGCCCCTGAGACCTTCTCCTGTGGATTGATAAAGCGGAAGATAATGGATGGATGAATAATATAATAATAATAATAATAATAATAATAATAATAATAATAATAATATAAAATGTTAATCCTGAAGTCTTGACTTCACGATAACCTTTGACTCCATGTGGCATTGCTATGTTTTGTTCTGTCCTTTTTTGTTTGTCCTTTAGATATTTATGTCTTGAAGCGAGAAATGCTGGGACGAGTCCCAAAACAGCTGAAGACAGACTTACCACAATAAAAAATAAAAAAAACAACAACACAACATAACAAAGACAGAGACAAGAACCATCCAGTGTCTCACAGTTCGAGTCGGAGTTATTTGTTCCAGAAGTCAAGCCCTGAAATATTTCTTCTGTCGTTTTTAGAGCAACACTTCAGGGATTACGTAAACACGGGGGGAAGCAGACTTTTACATTTCGCTCTCTTCACTTCCTTTTGTTTAATTAGAAAAACAGAATGAGCAAAAAAAAAAACGTGATATGTAAACAGGCAGGAGTTTAAGTGTGTGAAGAGGCAGGAAATCATGCCGACAAATCAAAAAGCGGAAGATGGAAACAAACCCATTAGAATTAAAACATGTAACTTTGCAGTGAAGTGAAAAGTAAAATATTATTCAGAGATGGATAACAATATCCATCCATTATCTTCCGCTTTATCCTCTACTAGGGTCGCGGTGGGGTTCCCCATGCCCATCCAGGGGAGAAGGTGCTGGGCAGATACACCCAGGACAGGGTGCCAATCCATCGCTGGGCATACAGTCACTCACACAAACACACTCTATATGGGGAAATTCAGAAAACTCAGTTGACCGTAATACATGTTTTTGGACTGTGGGAGGAAACTGGAGAACCCGGAGGAAACCCACATGGAAACTCCACCCAGATTGGGATTTGAACCGTGAATTCCTAGTGCTGAGAGGCAAACATGCTAACCACTAAGCCACCATGCCGCCCGGATAACAACTTAATTAAAGTTATATGTTTTACCCTAGTCTATCAAAGAGTCCATCAATTCTCAGCTATGAGATCATGAACTGAAACCACTGTATGTCCAGTTCTCATTGCTGGAGAACCAGATTAGAATCCCGATCTAGGTTTTGGGTTCAAGTTTGCATGTTCTTTTCATGTTCTGGGTTCTCCGGTTTCCAAGTCCAAGATTCAAGGTGAATTGGATGCGGAAAAATTCCCTTATATAGTGTGTGTCTGTGTGTGTGAGTGTGTGCCCAGCATTAAAGTGGCACCCTGTTCTGGATAGGGAACCTTCTCTGAAACGTTTTCTTTTGGATGGATAATATGTGAATGTGTCCGTGTGTGTGTGTTTGTCAGTGTGTGTGTGTGTGTGTGTGTGTGTGTGTGTGTGTGTGTGTGTTTGATTTTTATTAAAACCATGGTACACATTGTTCCCTCTTTGTTCAATGTTCCAGAATTAGCTTACAAAGTCAAAAGCAAGCAAAATCTATTTTAATGCATCCTGTGAACTATAACAAAAAGTTTAAGAACGGAACCGTGCACATTTGGTTCGTGTTATCGTGAACTGAAACGAACAGAGGTAACAGCCCCTGTTATACCACTGCCTTTAATTCAAGTGAAAGTGAGACCGGCCAAGGATGTCTCACAATGAAGCAATCAAGTCGGTAGACACGTCCCACCTCATTTAATCTAGTGTTCTGCTGACGATTACTGAGACAAACCTATTGGTGTGTCATGGACTCACTGAAAACAAATGAATAATCAGGGCCTGATCCATGCGTATGAGGGGATTTAACGAGTGTGAATGTTATTGTTTTGACTGCATCATAGATCACTGGGATCATGGGATCTAATCGCTAGTCCAGGCGTTTTTTTGTTGTTGTTTTTCGTTATTGTTTTTAATTGCTGGTGGAAGTCAAGCATAATCTGCCTTAATAACTTAAAGCACTTTAAACGATTGACCAGCTTTTTAGAACATTATGATGCTGGATTAATAGTCTGTAGAAATCTAATCTAATTTATAGAAAACCGTGCTGTATAATAACTGATTTTCTTTAATTTAATAATTCATACAAATACAAAAATTAAATTAAATACAAAACTTTGTGGTTGTTACAATAGAGACGGTTACTATAATTATTAGGTTTCTAAAAGAAAAGCATTATAGAATTAGCCCCTATAGCACTAACAATCATACTATTTATTTTTCAGAATTATCTATGAGATTAGCATTTAGTATTCCATTTAGTTGTGGAACAAGCTATACACACACACACACACACACACACACACACACACATATGTATGTATATATATATATATATATATATATATATATATATATATATATATATATATATATATATATATATATATATATATATATATATATATATATATATATATATATATATATATATATATATATATATATATATATATATACATCCATACATCCATACATCCATACATACATCCATACATCCATACATATATATATATATATATATATATATATATATATATGTATATATATATGAGACTGAGACTGAGGTGATCTCTGGCTATTTTTATTAAAGCCATTTTTCAAAGTTGTTATTCACACCTAAACTTTATATAACACACAGTGCATCTTCCACAGCGTAACTTATGGATTTCTTTGCTTTTCTCTAAGATCATGTTGAGCATGTAGTCAGTACTCTGGCCATGTGCATTAATGTGACAAAGGAATTAGAGTAAGCAAATTCCAGTTCACTGTTTGCAGCTTAAATAAGAAATGCCTTTTAACAACCTGTCCTACTAAGCAACCTTGCCAATGTTCAGTCTTTAAAGGTTCCCATTGGTACCACCATCTGTGTGCTCCATGAGAGGAGACCTCCAGCAGAGCACTGTGGAATTCTGGATTCTCAAACTGTTCCCAGAATTTGAAAGACAAGTGGGAACAATCTGAAACGCTGTGGTTTGTGTCAGCAAGGATGACCAGAAACTAAAACATCTTGCAAGAATAATAGTTGTTAAAGTTTTCAGAAAAAAAGGACTGAAAAGTGCTTCGAGAGGCTTTTTTTAGGAATAAAATTCATACTTGATGTTGAGCCAAAGTGGCGAGAGAGGACTGGTGCTAAACCCCCTGCTGCCCAAACACACAGACACACACACACACTGTTTTCATGCATTTCGGAGCCTTCATATGGATTTCCATACATGTCATGTAGCCTAACCCGATTCCTAATTCAAATCGTAACCTAACCATGAAATATGCATAACTGAAAAATTCCTTATGATGTGACACATACCTGATACACACACATGTGCGCACACACACACACACACTAATATTCACAATCTCACATTCACAGGATGTAGGGCAGGGTCCAAATTCTGTGTCGTTGCATGATTGTGGTCAAAAAAGCTTCACGAAGAGAGACGTGGGTGTTTTTGAGGTTTGGCCAGAGACACAGATACATACAAATCCACACATACACTACCCCCTACAGCGAGGGCAAACTGTGAAACCCCAGTGCCCACAGAAATTCCCTAAGCACAAGAAGTCCACACATACCAGATTTCAACAGTTTTCTTGATAAACCATTAGGTAAAAAATCTTTCATTTGTGTTTCTTATTTCCTCTTCTTCATATAATGCTCACCCCACACGTTCCTCTCTCTCCTGTTCTCCCTTTCCCCTCTATTTCTCTTCTCCTTTCTTTTCGTCAGAAAAAAGCATGTGTGAGAGAGAGAAAGCACTTTTGCCAAGAGCTGAAACAATAGCTGAGCCGTCCAGAACCTCCCTGGCTTAGAACAATACCATCAATCAAAGGCAACAGAACGAACATACAAACACAAATTTATGAAGAGGAGTTGCACAGATTTTCATCGCTTTAACTCTTTGCTCTTCATGGCCAGCACTGTGTCCACAAACATTCACAATAGATTTGTTGGCATACTGAAGTCATTACCGCGAGGAGAACTTGGCTTAACAAAAACCTTAACAGAAAAGTAAACACAGTAAAATGTAGCCCCACGTACTGTATCTATGCTATTAACGGTAATGTAAAAGGTTGGACCTTGAGGTCGCATGTCATCCAGTCTTTTAACAGCACGGGTATTTACTTCATTCTTAAAATAAAAGTAATATAATGCGGGGATTGTGGCACCAAGCAATAATTAAAAAAAGAATCACGAGTAAATGAACGAATATCCATCTATTACCATTTATTTATTTATTCATTATCTTACACTGAATCCTCTACTAGGCGCCCATCCAGGGGAGAATGTTTCAGGCACTGGGCAGATACACCCAGGACAGCGACACAGGGATTCTTATAAAATTATAGAGCAATTACAATTTAGAAACAAATTTATAGACTATGAGCTGCATCGTGAGTAAACTTGTTTTTATTTTAATCCATCTATAACGTCCGCTTGGTCCCATACTAGAGTCACAGTGGGGGTTCTCCATGTTCATTCAGAGGTGAACATTTGGGTGCTGGGTAAACACACCCAGGACAGGGTGCCAATGTAACACTGGACACACACACACAAGCATAAAGACACAGTATATAGGGGCATTTTAAAGCAGCCAATTTATGTTAAATCAGCAGCCAATTCATGTGTTTATGGGCTGTGGGATAAAACTGGAGAACTGGAAGGAAAACCTTGCAGACACGGGGGGACATGGAAACTCAGATCGCGATTCAAATGAGCAAACCAATAAACCACAGTGTTGTTATTATTTTAAATCATCCAAATCATTTACGTTTAACATGATTACAGAGAATTTCCATCAACTGAGAATCGTGGGTTTTCTCCAAAAACATATGTAGATTCAAGGTAAATTGGATGCTCTAAATTGCCCCATCAAGTGTATGTCTGTGTGTGTGTGAGTAAGTGTATGCCCAGCGATCCTGTGGTATATCTGCGCATGACCCTAGTAGAGGGTTAAGTGGAGGACACTAAATAAATGAATGAAGGGGAAAAAAAATCAAGCTGCTGCAGTAAGATTATAAAAATTTTATAAAAAAAGTTGTTAAATCCACTATCGGCGAACTGTGTTACTTCAGTGTTCTTATTGATTCATAAATTTATAGATGACAAATTATTCCACTTTAAAACTGAGTGCATTGTACATTACAGACATTACAGATTAATTAATTAATAAGCATTAATATATTGACCATCTCACCTCAACTTTCCATAAGCCTTTCAAATTGCGTATTAAAAAAATCAAGCTGCTGCAGTAAGATTATAAAAATGTAAAAGTTGCTAAATCCACTATCAGCAAGCTGTGTTACTTCACTGTTTATACTGATTTTCAGAATCCTGATGATTCTGCATTAATTATGTGTTATTAATTCAAGATGAGCTAAACGTTATAGCTGACCATATTGTCATTAAGGTAAACTCTGTGCTGAGGTCACTTTTTCTTCATGTGCACACACACACATACATACATACACAAAGGCTGACAGCCTATCAGTGTTCGAAAGCAGTAAATACTATCAGTGCTGAGCAAACAGTAAGTTTGGCCCATAGGCATTTCTGCTGTGTGTTTTTCAAATCTAGAGTCATGAAGGCAGCAACCATCTTAACATTTAGGTCATTCATTCCTAGGGGAGCTAAAGAGCTAATTTTTGCCCCTGACCACCACCCTGTGCAAACAAAGTGCGTGTTTGTGTCAAAGATGGATATTGGCTATGTGACAATGGGGGCAGAGTGATAGGGCAGAGACTAACACACACACACACACACAAAATGCAGAGCCGAAGATACGTTTAACATAGTGATCAGTTAAATTTCTTAATTTTATATAAATTAAAAATAAAACACTCATTTATACATTTCAATCTAAAGATGGACACTAGTTGTAGTGGCATTTGTGATTACACTAAGTTTGAATGTATTCCTAAATATATCAGCTAAATAGCTTTCCCCGTCCAATTTTATAATGATTTAACCAAATAGCCCACAACAGAACAACTCTCCATTGGCTGAAGGTCAAACACATGCTGATAAGCAACTCGTAATCCAATCAACACAAAGAAAAACATGCCAAGGTTCAATCAGGCCCCCAAAAGGACATTGTCTCACTGACCTGTTTATCGGAGTCATACTGATAAATCTCGCAGAGAAAAGTACGCGTGATTCTATAGTTTTTAAAAATTGTTATCCATTGCTCCAGCACAGGTGAATATAATGAATTTATTAAATGAATAAAAAGTCACTAAATTCATAGATGACAAATTATTCCACTTCAAAATTGAGTGCATGCTGCTTTAAAAAGATTTTATAATGTCTCTTTCTGTCTGTACATTACAGACATCACAGATTAATTAATTGATATGCATTAATATATTTGCCATCTCACCTCAACTTTCCATAAGCTTTAAAATTGCGTATTAAGTCTGAATCAAAAATATTTTTTTATTGTTAAAACGCGGAAACTTTAAATTGTCCTTATAATGAATCAGCTGTTTATCAAACAATATTTACTAACATTATTTACAAATTTAAAAGATAAAACTAAGAATGTTACTCAGAATATTGTATATTAATCATAGTGTTTTATGGATTATTTACTGATTGTTATTATTTGAGTCATTGTATGTTTAATTTGTGAAGCCCTTTGGCCAACTTTAATGTAAATGGGCTATATAAATAAAGTTTGAGTAGAGAATGCATAGGGAATATATATATACAGAATATATACTCTCCAGGACAGGCATCATGATTGTTCACACAATTTAACATCCATTCATCCATCTACTCATTCTCATTCATCCATCATCTTCCACTTAATCCTATAGTAAGGTCATGGGGATGGGGGTGTAGACCATTTACCTTGAATCCATATTTTTAGACTATGGGTTAAACCCACATATATATATATATATATATATATATATACACACACACACATTCTTTTTTTATTTTTAAAAACTGTTTACAATTTTATAATAGCAATAAATGAAATTAATTTCCAGATTTTAAATTTTCTAATGTAATTAATTGGAAAGGTCTCCTGCGCTCTTTTTAAGTCAATTCTCAACCAATAAGATGCTGCCACAAATCAAATCATTCTTCAGTCTGAAATGTCACAGAGGGTCAGTTACCGAAACGTCTCTGGTTAAGTATTATAACGCACCCGAAAACCACAAAACTGATGAGAGCCTCCAGTGTATGCTGTTGGTCATTTTCATGAGAAATATAAGAAATTTTAATCATTTAAATGTTCTGGGCTTTAGTGCTTTATTGCATGCAGAATTCCCCTCTGTAAATGGAGCATGGACCTACCTCACTGTATTTTACTTTCACTCTGCCTTAATCTCACTCGCTCGCTCTCTCCCTGATTTCCTGCCTTCTTTCTTGCTATTTTGCCCCTTTATCAGCTCTCTAGCTGAGATCAGCATTTGAAGAATCTATGAAACTAGTACATTTAACTTTATTCCTCAGCCAGAGGTTTAAACAAGAAACTACATAGAATGCAATAAAACATAGGGACCAAAACTTAGTGTCTTGATGCATGAAGTGATACTAACACCTATGTGGAGATTGAAATGAACATCTTTTGCCTGTGCAATATAAAATCTGGATAAGACGTTCTCTAGAATCCTTCAATCTCTGTAAACCATCCAATGCCTGCCAGAAGCAATGAAGCATTGCATTATAACAGTTACATTGCTTTGAAATAGCCTAATTCCCAGCATATGGGAAATCTGAGCCGGCATGGTAAAGCTTCTCTGGATCCTATGGGATGGAGCGGCAAAATGCTAGATTGGAATCATACTTGGCATTATGTATGGAACACAACTTCAATCATTACTGACTTTGTCCAAGCCATTTTTCATACATCAACTAGTTGATGATGCATGTAATAGTAGGATTTCTAAAACAGTAACAAGTGACAACAGCAAAAAAAAGAATAAAAGCCAAAGAAATGCGTAAGCCCGAGCATGAAATTCCTCTAAAACGTGACTCATGCAACTGCAACAGATGCAAAAAGTCCTCGGACAGATCTGTGCATGTTATGGAATTAATGGATCATTAACATCGAGTGAATAAACAAAAACCATCAAGATGCCTCTTAGATAAATACAAATTTGTTCTGATGCAAACAGCCTGTTTGGTGGAAATAGATCTGACCGAAGTCCAAAACAAAGTTCTACTGACCACAAAAATTCTTATCACTCTCATTTAGCATGGCTGGAACATGTGGAATTTTCTGGAAGTTCTGTCCTTGATCCTGAAGACCTCACACATGGAAACACACAAATACACAGGCTTCGTCTCGTTGCCAATATGGTGAACCACACGTCATTTAAATGTGGTGAAAACTTGTAAGTCATGTTCAAACCAGTTGTGAATACTTTTAATTCTGGGAAAATCACAAATCACAAAGTGGAGTGAGGGCTTTCAGAAATGCTCGATTGACGAACATTAGGTAGCAGGCAGGAAATGACATTTCAAACTGTGGTTATTGCTTTGATGTATGACAATGGTCACTAATTATATTATAACAGAAACAAGCAACGAGCCATTGGAGAATTCTGTCTTAGTCGGAA
Source organism: Corydoras maculifer (assembly GCA_019802435.1). Lineage (NCBI taxonomy): Eukaryota > Metazoa > Chordata > Actinopteri > Siluriformes > Callichthyidae > Corydoras > Corydoras maculifer. The sequence goes on from JAFMOD010000438.1 coordinate 1,086,638, forward strand.
TAGCATTTGCACTCATCAGTGTCAAAAATCTGGCAACTCACCATCATGCGCCCATGCACAAAAGAACCACAATAAAGACTTACAATCTCCAGACCATTTTTTTCAAATCCTTTAAATTATTTTCATGTGCACATCAAAAAAGCTAGTGCATAATGCGGTGAAAAAGAACAGCTTGTGAATCAGATAAAGTGTTTAAAGTTGAGAATTATAACAAATATCTTTGATTTATAGCCAATACCCAATGCAGGCTAAAGGAGAACTACAGCAAATGTAAAAGAACTGCAAATGAGTAAATACACAATAAAAATTGTTGTATGTACTTGTGGCATTAAATACAATATACACAAATCCAGAGGGAGTTACTAGTGGTCATGGAAAACCAAAATCCTCCATCTTCCAATATTACTCACATAACATTTCTTCTCTTGCATATGGCCAATGTCAGAAAATAGCTCAACAAATAGCTTTCTAAACATGAACCCCTTTCATATGTGTCTGTCTTATCATGATGTGACCCCCCCAGTAAAATATTCTGGAGATAAAATTCAATCTTAAACGTTACCTGCATGCACTGAGCTGAATAAACATACAAAAACCATACGGGTGGCAAAAGATTTCCTCCCACATTCATAATGCAGAACTTATTCAAATAGCTCAAATATGATGACAAGCTGATACATTACCAGCTAAGCAGCTGACTTAAATGTAATAAAGGAACCAGATAAATCAGAAAGACGAGTTGATGAAAAGTCTAAAAATGTCCTTACAATGATTAAATGTTTTTCATATGCATTTTTAGGCCCTAACATTTCAATGGACTGACTCGATTTTCCAAAACGCCTGTTTAATGATGTGGCATTAGCGCCTTTACCACAGAATTCAGCCCCAATTTATAATTCATTCTGGTCATGTGACTTGATTACATAATTGCTGTAACAAATCATGAAATAATGATGATAGATCAGTACGATTACCAGCATTCAAAACAAGAACTTTGGTTAAATAACGCCTGTCATTACTTCCATATACTGAAATTACATACACTTCATGGCCAAGATTATGTGGACACCCAAACACTAGATCCATGCTGTATGTGCTTATCATATTCAAAATCCCCACTTGGCTGCTCTGAAAGCCTCAACTAAGCTCGAATGGATTTCTAATCATTTTTTTGGACATTATAAAAGTCTTTCATCCTAAATATCTCACACGGGTCGAAGGCAGAATTCCATGCTGGCAACTTGTTTTCTGCCAAACCAAACTTGGCGTACCATTTTATTATGGATCTCACTTTGTGTGAATTTCATGGCTGTGTGCTCCTGTTGAAACTAGTGCTGTCTAACAAGGTCAAAGCCTGTAATTAAAAGAGGTGTTCACTGAGGGAATCCAACTTCAAATTAATACCAGTGTTGATGTGCAACATAAAATTTTATTGCTTTTTCGATTACATCGCAAACTTCATTTAAAAAAACAATAATAAAAAAAAAAAAAATCAGGTGATTAAAGATAAAGCTCACTGAGGTAATTACAGTCTAGAATCTGTATTAGAACTGGAATAAAGAGTTGAAGCAACGCCATTGACATATAGCTGCTTTATATGCATGTCCCAGGGTTTATTATAATTATATATAATTTATTTTAATATAATTATTTCAGAGGCGGCACGGTGGCGTTGTGGTTAGCACGTTCGCCTCTCAGCGCTAGGGATTCCCGGTTCGAATCCCCATCTGGGTGGAGTTTCCATGTTCTCCCCGTGTCCCCCCCCCCCCCCCCCCCCCCCCCCCCCCCCCCCCCCCCCCCCCCCCCCCCCCCCCCCCCCCCCCCCCCCCCCCCCCCCCCCCCCCCCCCCCCCCCCCCCGGGAACCCCACCGCGACCCTAATAGAGGATAAGCGGGAGATAATGAATGAATGAATGAATAATTATTTCAAAACTTTTTTGTGATTCAATAACAAAAGAATGTAATAAAAAGGCTGTAAATAATTCTAGAGCATTATAACTAAAGTTACTATGAGTATTCTGTTTATTAAACCATTGCAAGTTCACTGATACACATTTTTTTATGTTTTTAAATAATTTTATTTTTGTTAATATTTTTAATTGCCATTTAATTTCATCCAAGGCGGTGGCTTAGTGGTTAGCATGTTCTCCTCTCAGCACTAGGGATTCCTGGTTCGAATCCCCATCTGGGTGGAGTTTCCATGTTCTCCCCGCGATGGGGTTTCCTCCGGGTTCTCCGGTTTCCTCCCACAGTCCAAAAACATGGATCAAGTCAATTGAATTCCCAAAATTGCCCCATATAAAGTGTGTGTGTGAGTGAGTGTGTGCCCAGTGATGGATTGGCGCCCTGTCCTGGGTCTATCTGCCCAGCGCCCGAGACGTTCTCCCCTGGATGGGCATGGGGAACCCCACCGTGACCCTAATAGAGGATAAAGCGGGAGATAATGAATGAATGAATGAATGAATGAATTTCATCCATCCATCCATTATCTTCTGCATAATCCTCTACTAGGAGGATTCCTCATGCACATTCCAGGTTGAACATTTCAGGTACTGGGTACATACTCATTGACTCCCACACACACAATATTGGGGCAATTTAGAGCAGCCAATTTACCCTGGATCCATGCTGACACGGGGAGAACATAGAAACTCCACTCAAATCAGAATTCAAACCGGGAATCCCAGCACTGAGAGGCAGACGTGCCAACTACTAAGCCACCGTGCCAGCATTAGGGTCATGGGGGGTGGGGATTCAATTCATGCCAGCATTCAATTCATTTAGTACTTACTCAATTCATCTACTCGACCCCCCGCCACACACATCTGATTTAAAACAAAATTGTTTAGATTTAACCACCTCAAATATGTTTAGGATCATTACTAGTCTTGACTTCTTACATTTGCAATTCTGTTATTACACATTGAGCCCATTAATTAAATATTTTTTTAATTATAATTTTCTTTGTCAAATAAACAAAAAATTTACACTGTAAAGTATATAAATGGATGTGAAGGGTCATGGTCACTTTCGTAATTTATGTTGCTCTGCAACAATACTTTACACTATTAGGGCAGTTACAAAATAAATACTAAATCAGTCCAATCAAAACTTGATAGATCAAATATAATTTTTTTTATTTCTGCTCAATCAATATTCTTGGAGCCTAAATTAAATTTAAATGTGTATCTGATAGGAAGGAGAGAAATAAGGGCAAGGAGACGTCCAGAGCTCGCTGGCTGATATATGAGACAAACCCCTTCCATAAAAGCCAGCACACTAAAAACGCACCGTAAAAAGGTCAGGTTAAAACTTTATCAGAAGACAAATAAAACAGAGTGGACAGTCAAACAGTACAGTTAAACACGTGTGATTCCACCCATGCACACACACACACATACTCACACACACCCTTATGTATACGCACGAAAAGCAATTGACATTCATACAGTTTCTCTTGACATATTTTCAGTACACTAAAACTACTTTGATAAGAACACAGTTGGAGTTTGTCCATGAGGAATACGAGCGAAATGAAACCTCCACATGCTGCTATGACACAAGAAAATCTGGTTTCATAACAATGCCTGAGGAACAATGTGCAACTTTCATTAATAATTCATCATGCAAAATGGACTAATTGACAGGTCAACATATGTTTTTGTGCAAAGTTGAACCATCTGTGAAAATAATGCAGCAAAACTACATTTTCAGTAAATGTTATAGCATTAAAGGTTTTCATTTTAACACCAATAACTACTACATAACATGGGTGTGGTAGCTCAGTTGTTAGGATGTTCAGTTATTAATCTAAAGGTTGTGGGTTTAAATCCCAGGTCCACTTAAGGTCCTTCAGTAAGACCCTTAACCCTCATTGCTTCAGAAGTCGCTTTGGATAAAAGCGTCTGCTAAATGACCAAATGCAAATGCAATGAACTGGAGCTTAACAGAGTTGACTCAAACTTAAAATCACAATCACATTTATTTTGCCAAGTATGTTACTCACACAAGGAATGTGGTTTCGGAATGATGGTGTCTCTCGAGGAACATTATAGAACAATTACAATTTACGGTATTTACAATTGTTTATGTAATTACATTCAGTGGTTTGAACTAAACACTAAATGTTAAGTTTAAAAAAACGAGACTTAACCCCAGATGTTCTCTTATTTATAAGTCGCTTTGGATAAAAGCGGCTGCTAAATGATTAAATACATGCCTATTCAGGGGAGAACATTGGGGGCGCTGCGTAGATACACCCAGGACTGGGTACCAACCCATCGCTGGGCACACACTCACTATATAGAGTCGTCTGCTAAATGACTAAATTTAAATGTAATGTAAATAGGAATATTATGATTTAGAAACAATGTTTAGGTAAGGGGTGTGTCCAAACTTAAAATATATAGCAAGATTAAAAAAAAAAACACAACAAATGAGTTGTAGTACTTGGTATTTGAAAAAAAGTTATGATCTATATGTGATTGGATATGTCGGTGTGTGGGGGGCATGCGTGTGTGTGTGTGTGTATGAACTGAAATAATAAACAATGAACCTGTCGGTGCCTTTCTACGTGAGTCACATGGGTTTCCTTGCTTTCCATGGCATGTTTCAGATCATATTTTTGTGATCTGGGGACATTCGAAGCATTAATCTTCACAGTCTCTTTGTGCCGTAAACAATTTAAATTCCTAAGTAAATACTCAATAAATTCTTGCAGATCCATTGCTGTGTGTAATAGATGCATTACCTTATGTTAACATCGAGTCACATCTTATTAGTCTGGTGAGGAACATGGAAATGTGGAACTGTAAGCAGATGGAGGAATAAATCACCAGTGGATTCGCACTGAAGATCAGATGCAGAAGATCAGATGCATTAGCAGGCTGGTTACCATCACACATGCACAGAAATGGCTAGGACTTACACAGGACTCATTCAACACTTCTAACAGCTTGGATTTTCTCCTTGCATGTTTGCAGGTTTGCCAATAGGCTTTATGCAGAATAAATGGATCTGGGTTTTATATATTGTTTAAAATTAGAAGTTAATTTGGCATCACAGGAATGTTATGGGGCAGTCGTAAGCTTGTGGTTAAGGAACCTGAAGCTTCTTCTTTGGTTTGATTCCCGGTCCCATCAACTACTATGGCTGAAGGGTACTGTGGGCAGAGTCCACAGATGAGGCAGACTAAGGATGCATCTATATAATATTGTTATAATGCATCTTTATAATACAGGGTGCAGTAAATCCCAGGTCCACTGAAGTTACCAGTGTGGGTCCTTGAGCATGGCCCTTAACCCTCATTGCTCCAGGGATGTTGTGATTAACCCTGTACTCACCTTTTAAGTCACTTTGGATTAAAAAGCGTCTGATAAATGACCAAATGTATTGTAATCTTTAAGTAACAAATGCATGCAAAAATGCATCTCTTTCACAAACACGTGATGTAAAAAAATATATTTAAAAAGGGGGTGCAGGATATGATGGGTAGCTGTGTTTTCTTTAACTACTGACTTGTGGTGTTCTGATTTGTAAGTCACTTTGGATAAAAGCATCTGCTAATTGACAATGTAAATGGATGCAGATCATATCAATGTAAACAGCTGGATGGGATTGAGGTTGCTCTCCTCCTTTGTCACCATCCTAATTTTCAGCACCAGTGTAATCAATTCAGGTGAGTGACACGAGGAAACAGGCCGATTTTCCAAACCAAAAAAAAACAAAACATTTAGAGTATTTTTATTTCATCTCATGTGTTTCTGCAGACTCCGCCCTTCACATTCTCGCCTCAAAGGCACCCAACCCTATTTGAACAGTGGGCGCCGTACACAGGGCTGCTCACCACTCTGAGCACATGTGCTCAGTTCACTCAGTGTGTGTATATGTGTGTGTTTCACTGCATGGATGGGTTAAATGTGGAGGACATGTTTCTCTGTGTGTAAGTACAGTAGGCAAAATCCATCACTTTATTACTTTACGTTTCAGAGTGATGCAGAATAAGCTATTTTTACACAGAACCAGGTAGAGATTCTTCACCAGAGGTAGACTTTCACTGTCTAAAGAGAATGTTTGCCTAATGACGTATTTGTGCTATATTGAGGGCAAAAATGTTGAATTAAAGCTTAGCTTCCAAAATCCTTACAGTGCATTTTTCGAGCTTAACACCTTAACTAACTCCACATATAATAACGGCTAAGTTTAACATGTGTAATTAAATAAACAACTCTAACAATAGCTAGAGAAGTGTGTGATGTAAACAGAAAACCTCACCTATGCTGACTAGGGGTAATAAAGTAAAATTGCTCAGATTTACTGTCTGGATAGAGTAAACATACAGTATGACTCCATTTTTTAACCATTCCATTAAGCTTTAACATCTACTGTACTTCACATGGAACTTACTTTGATGTAAATTCAGCTGGTTTCATTGCTTTTCCTACATTTTCTTTGTTTTTTTTAAGAAATCCTTCTTCTATTGCCAGTAATTGTGGTTCTCTGTATATTCTCTATACATCTTAAAATGTGCGGCTCCGCAGGTCCATATGTGTTCGATGAACATCTCATTCTAAAGCCATTTCTTAAATATAAAGCAGCTTTTGCTCATCTGTTAATGTTTTCTGCTTGCTATGTAAAAATGACTGCAGGGGGTTGAATCCACTAAACTAAAATAAGGGTGAGGTCAGGTACTGATGTTTGGTGATAAGGCCTGGCTTTCACCGCAAATGTCTCATAAACCTTTTCTAAGGCGTCACTGCAGCCTTATTTAGATTTTTACGTTATTATTATGTGTTTATGAACATTGTCCTGGGCAGGACCAAAAAAAATAATTGGTTACAAAATAAAGTGGTACAATGGCTTGGGGTGTTTATCTCATCTCATTATCTTCACTTAATTCTATGCTGAAGACGAGGGTAGCTGGGGATTTTCATGCTCATTCAGGGGAGAATGTTGGGGGTGCTGGGCAGATACACCCAGGACAGGGTACCAATCTATCGCTGGCCACACACTCACTATATAGAGGCAATTTAAATAGGTGCCATTTAGCGCAGTCAATTTACTTTAAATCCATGTTTTTGGACTGTGGGAGAAAACCATAGAACCCAGAGAAATCTCAAGCAGACAACATGGAAACCCAGATCAGATCTCGAACCTGGATCCCCCATGCTGAGAGTCAAACACTCAGCATGGGGAATTCTCCCCTGATGGGCGAGAATGTTTCAGGCGCTGGACAGATACAGGACAGGGTCAGGGCGCCAATCTATCGCTGGGCACACACTCACTCACACACACACTCTATATTGGGCAATTTTGAGAATTCAATTGACCTTAATCCTTTTTTTTTGGCTGTAGGAGGAAACCGGAGAACCCAGAGGAAACCCACGCAGACAAGGGGAAAACATGGAAACTCCAACCAGATTGAGATTCGAACAGGGAATCCACAGCGCTGAGAGGCAGACGTGCTAACCACTAAGCCACTGTGCTGCTTGTCTATATATATATATATATATTCATTAATTTATTATCTCCCGCTTATCCTCTATTAGGGTCGCGGTGGGGTTCCCCATGCCCATCCAGGGGAGAACGTCTCGGGCGCTGGGCAGATAGACCCAGGAGAAGGGCGCCAACCCATCGCTGGGCACACACTCACTCACACAGACACACTCTAAACGGGGCAATTTTGAGAATTAAATTAACGTGCTAACCACTTAGCCACCGTGCCCCCATATATATATATATGGATTTGCTTACTCTGCAATTTTATACCCAAAACTCTGACGAAATAAAAGGGAAAGACCAACCATTTTTCAGGCCGATATTTTGGTGTTTGTCAGATTGTAATTTCTGCAATAAGTCACTTGGAAAGTTTATCATGTTACCGCTGTATTTACGTACTTCCACTTTCTCCACCATTCTATAGGCAGTACGCTCTACATCACTTTATCCAACATTTGCCATTGTGCAAGGTGGACTAGAGCTTGTGTGTGGCCATCTGGTCGTGGAAATCCCAGTCCCTGACGCTTGACGCAGTCAGGCCATGCTGAAGTTTCTTTGTAAGGCAGTTGAGTGATAAGTGCTGTAACAAAACGTACGCAGTACGAGCCGTTCGACTGCCAGCATTTGTTTGTTGAAATTACATAACTGTACTGTATGCCTGATTTTAAGCACATGTGAGAAGCAGTGGGTGTTGCAGCAATTGCAGAACCCACTAATTAGAAGTACTGCCCACATACTTTTGGCTAAGTAATGCATCACCCTTCATAATCAAAAAGCCTGACAACTGAGGATCATTTTAAGGTTTTTGCTTTTGTTTTAAACACTGGCTTCTTACGTAATGTGGATGCCCACGTGCAGCCATTCATTGGCAAGTGGAGTTTTCCGTTTTGGATTCAGGCCACAGAGCGCACCTCTGCTTGGTGCTCCTTGTGTACCACTGAGCTCAGGCGTCCACATGTAAACAGCATGTCGACAAGGTGCCGTCATGAAATGTAACTGTGGCATTCGAAATCAATCCTACACATCTTTGTAACATAGTACTTATCCATCAGTAGAGGTACAGTGTGCATCGTTGCCTGGAGGTGGGTGCTTTGTGTTTGTTTAGTTCACTTACAATGTGTGAAGCACATCACAATTCATTCAGCTATCAAGATGTTACATGTCCAAGCAACACGTCATTGGACTGCATGTCATTAGGCAGATTTAAACAGTGCTGATTTGTCCCTGGCTGCACCAGCACACTGGAACATCTGCGCAGAGAGAAAGAAGAACATGCTGGCGTGGGAGAGGAACAGCATGGATGAGAGAAGCGAGGTGGAAAGGGATTCGGAGAGGGAAAGGCAGGGAACGTGAAATAGAGGAAAAGTTAGTGAGAACCAGATTGAATGCAAGAGTTGGAAAGCGAGAGAGAGAGGGAGAGGTGAGAGATGCATACATCAGTGTATCAGTCAACACACACACACACACACACACACACATAAAACACAACACAGTAAATATCATTCACATGTGAAAGTGAATGAGGATGAAACTGGCCTGCGTATGGAGCTGGCTGAAAAGGAAAGGGAAAGCATTACAAACAGACTGGGAAGCAGATGACTGATTAAGACAGATATAACGACAGTCAGAAGGAGAGGCTTGGAGAATACAGAGTACATTAGGCAGAAAGTGAGTCAGGATGCTGATTTAAACTGATGGGTGTGTAAAAGTTAAAGTAGGTGATGGTTAAGCCCTTCGTCAGCATCATTCGGGTTTCTTATCAAAGACTGGGCTTCTTTTTTTTCTCTTGCACAGGGACCTAAAATATGTGTCTGGAACCTCGGAGCGATTTTTGTCTATTTTCCACCTTTTGAGTACCAAATGTTCCTGTTAAAGAACCACAGCTTGGTGTTTAGATTCTGCACTAACAAAAGCAAATGGAAACCAGTGGGGTTTCTAGTGCTTGTTCATTATTTATTATGCGTAGCAAGTCATAACATACGCATGAATAAAAAGAATAAAATGATTAAAAAAAAAAAAAAACTCAAACATCTAGGTTTCATTAGCAAATCTTTTTTGTTGTGAAAAGGTTTTTTTAATTCAAGTTATCCTGCCAAACCGATCTGCATGTTTTAATAAGTTGCTTTTGCCTTGTGATGAAGACGACAGTCTTGTATTTATTAAACCAACAATATTTACACTCTCTGGATAACATTTAGAACAGTTTGACTTGGGGTTAAATTATTAAAAGCAGGGTTTAGTGGTTAGCATGTTCGCCTCTTAGTGCTGGAGATCCAGGTTCAAATCCCGATCTGGGTGGAGTTTCCATGTCCTCCCTGTGTCCATGTGGGATTCCTTTATGTTCTCAGTTTCCTCCCACAGTTCAAAAACATGGATTCAATGTAAATTGCCTGCTTTGAATTGCCCCCATATAATGTGCTAGATGTATCTGCCCAGAACCTGAATGTTCTTCCCTGGATGGGCATGGGAAACACCCCCTGCAACCCTAGACCCAGGTAGAGAATAAAGTAAAAGATACAGAGATTTTTTAAAACCAATTCTAAAATCATTTTGTCAGCAGTTTAATCCATCCATCCATTATCTTCCGCTTCATCCTTTACTAGGGTTGCAGGGGGGTTTCCCATGCCCATCCAGGGGAGAATGCCCCGGGGGCCGGGCAGATACACTCAGGACAGGGTGCCAATCTATCGCTGGGCACAAACCCAAACACACTCTATATGGGGCAATTTGGATAATTCAATTGACCTTGATACATGTTTTTGTACTGTGGGTGGAAACTGGAGAACCCAGAGAAAACCCACGTGGAGACGGGTAGAACATGGAAACTCCACCCAGATTGGGATTTGAACCTGAGAGGAGAACATGCTAACCACTAAGCCACCCTGCCACCCGCAGTTTAATCCATCTTATTATTTTCCACTTGATGTTTATAGGGTGAGAGAGTTTACGATGCCCATCCAGGAAAGAATGTTTTGGGCACTGGGAAGATAGACCCAGCACAGCAAATCTATCACTGGGCACATTCACTCACACATATGCATACACTACATGGGGCAATTTATAGCAGCCAATTTACCATAAATCCATGTTTTTGCACTGTAAAAGGAAACTGGAGAAGGAACCCGGAGGAAACCCACACGAACACAGAGTTTATAGAAACTCCAGATTGGGATTCAAACCTGGACTTGCTAACCACTAAGCCAACATGCCATCCCCATTTCATCCAAAGGGATGTTATGAAATAAATGATGACACTTTAGACTAAACTTTTAGTTTCTTATAATTTTTCTCTGAATTTTCTAAGTTGAAAAGGAATTTGCTGCTTTATCTTTTGTTGGCACCACACGATGGGCCATGGTCAAAATGACATCGGTCATCGAAAGATCTTTGATCCAGCTTCTCACACACATTCTCTGTTTGCGCTACTTGAAACAGTCCTCAGGTTGATGATATCAGTGACGTTCAATGGAAGCTCATACACTGATGAGATGATTAGTTTAGAGCACAGCACAAAAGACCTAATCAATAATGTTTACTGACAAATAGACTGTGAGATCATTATTATCAGTAAGCCTGATGAGAGAACATGTCATGGGTAAACATTTTGGCACACTCATCAACACTGACAATGGGGTCTGAACCAGGTTTATAGGCAATTATTAACAGTTTGGAATCCATTCTGTGTGACTGAAAATGAATTGTGTCGAATTCAGCTGGGGTTTGTTTTTTTTTAGAGGAAAGGTGGTGATATGGCCAAATTTTTCAGAGGAAACCCACACGGACACGGGGAGAACATGGAAACTCCACCCAGATGGGGATTCGAACCGGGAATCCCTAGTGCTGAGAGGCAAACGTGCTAACCACTAAGCCGGCTTTTATTATTATAATTATTATAATTATTATTATTAGTATTATTATTATTATTATTATTATTAAGTGGAATGGAGCGTAGGGGTTTGCACTTCCGCCTCTCAGCAGTTAGGACCCAGGATCATATCCCACTCACAGTGGAGTTTACATGTTCTCCACGTGTCTGCATGGGTTTTCTCAGGGTTCTCCAGTTTCATCCCCCTTTTTAAAAACATGGATTTAAGCTAAATTGGCTGCTCAAAGTTGCCTTTTTGATAAAGTTTGAGTGGGTCTGTGTGACTGAGTGTGTTCCCAGTGATGGATGATCGAAATGTTCTTCACTGGATGGGAAGACCCCCCCCCCCCCCCACGACCCTAGTAAAGTATTAAGTGGAAGAAAATGAAATGGGTTGAGATGATTATTAGGATTATTATTATTAGTAGTGTATAGTATGATGCATGTGAACTGTCTTCTGTGATATAAACTCACAGTTTGTCCTCAATAACTCACCTGACTCACGTGTCAACCTGAAACATCTACTTTGATTGGACAGTATTGGAGCAGGATAGGAACATGTGTGGACTAGGGGTTTGCCAGAACAGATATCCTGACCAGTTTGTCAGTCGTAAATCATAAACCTTTTCTTAATATTTGACCCATTATTTAGCATGACAGTTCCAAAGAACCATCAGAAAACTCAGGTGGGGTCGATTGGATTTGGGAATCAAACATGCAGGATAGTTCCCTAAAGCAGGACTGGTGACCACTGACCTAATGTTTATCCAGTACTAACGACCAAGCGGCGCCATCTACCGGCGAGGAACGTCAGCCAAAAAGAATCTGAATCAGTGACGGCTATAATATTTAATAAACTGAAAGACAAAAATCACAGCGTCATCAAACTATGACGAAGCCACGAGTTAAACATTTGAATAAATATTAATAACCCATGTTGTGAAAAGCTATATGCAGAACATCAGATGAGATGACACCTATAAGGTACGACCATGTTTTTATTATAATTCATATTTATTTATTTTTTGGCATATAATGTTCGTTTTACAACTGAGACATAATAAAAAAAACAAACATTCATATAACATTTGCAATGTTGCGGCTGTAAAAAGTGCTTCCTTTTCCTGGCTCTTGCCACCATTTCTCTTTTGTTTTGTTTTTTCTTTTCTTTTAACATTCGGAGAATGTTGGAAAGTGTATTTCCCCAGCGTTGCAGATGGACTCAGGAAAAGTCAAAGGCACGGAGTCTTTTAAGGGTCGAACATGAACTGTTCACTGCAAACAATGCGGACAGCCATTTGCATAAAGGCACCTTTTTTCACATTTCATTTCAATTTTGATGCATAAATACAAAGTTTGCACTGTAAAAAGCACCCACATAGCTACACACGCTCAGAGGCGCAGTCCACATCAGAACCCGAGCCGAGACATTGGTAGGAAATTTAGACTGTGCTTCATCGGGTCGTACAGTCTGACGACACATAGTGCATACAATAAGAAGGGCAGAAGCCACAGTATGGACATTTGGCTGGCTCCCAAACCTACTTAGACCACTATGTAAAAACAGTAAACCAGCAGGCCTTGCCATGCTTACTGTTTTGACATAAGATGCTGGAACTTTGTTCGTGCTGTTTGGATGGAGAGAAGCCGTTGGTTTTCCAGTCGTTACGCTTTGGTACATTGTTTTCACTGCAAAAGTTGCCAGATTTACGCACGCACAGCCAAATCAAGAAATCAGGCCGTGCACACTTTTAGAGCTCGGTTGGCAGGATTACAAAGCTCGCTGCAAGAGAGGACGGCGTTTGGCCCGCTTTAAATACCTAACAACTGCTGCCGATGTGAAATTATGCCCCAGGTGAGCTGCGCACTTTCAGATCACAAGTCCACGGTTCGAGGGGAGAGAGGAGCTTATCTGGGGTTTGGTGGTGTACAAAAAGGCACATGAAGACCGCAGCTGCCTGGCTTCTTTTCTGTATAAACAGTTTTCAGTAAATGAAAATTTGCCACATCTAGTACACATCCAGCGGACGACATAGCACGAGAAAGGGAACGAGAAAGTCGAGTCCGCTTAGGCGCAGCCGCCCATGGCTTTGACGTACGAGCCGTCAGGCAGCTGCCGAAAGATGCCCCGCAGGGTCTCGAGTTCACGCGTGAGATGCTCGACACGCTTACGCAGTCTGTCGTTGTCTGCCGAGAGCTCGATCACCTTCTGCTGCGTCTCGGCGTTGCGCATCTTGGCTTTGTCGCGGCTTTTACGCACGGCTACGTTGTTGCGCTCCCGCCGCAGCCGGTACTCTGCGCTGCTCTTGTCGACGTGCTTCTTCGATTTGGGTCGATCCCCCGCGCCGCTCGGCATCATCTTCATGAGAGCGCCCGGCTGCTGATGGTGATGCTGGTGCTGGTGATGCGGACTTGGCACCGGGGTGGGCGGAGGCGTCGGGTGACCCGGCTGCAGGTGCACGGCCGTCTGCGCGCAGTGCGCGATCTGGTACTGCAGGTGCGACAGGTGGGGGTGGTGGTAGGCGGCTTGCGTCGAGTGGCCCAGCTCGCCTTCCTCCCGCGGCTCCTGCTTGATCGCGACAGGTCGCATGCGGGTGCTCACCGGCTCGTGGCCCTCGTACATGGGATCGAGCTTGGCGGGGTCGCCGTAGCTGCTCACGGGGCAACCGTACGGGTGCTGAGGGCCCGGCGCTCCAATGCCGTGCCCATACTCGTAGTCGCCGCTCGCCAGCTTGAGCTTCTCTTGGCGCGCCCCGCTGTGGAACAGGTCGGCCAGGAACTCGTCGTTGAACGCACCCGGGTCAATGTACGCGCTGATGTCGATCGAGCTCTCGTTCTCGCAGATCGCGCTCAGGTCGTCTTTGTAGCCGTAGCCGTAGGCGCTCTGGGGCCGAGGGACTGCCTCGTAGAGGTTCGATTGCTCCATGGGGTACCTAAAAGCCGCCTGACATGGTGAAGGGCTCCGGGAATCCAGCTTGAATCCTCGCACCGCCCGGGGCAAACTTTACGCGAAAATAAAAGTTGTGGAGCGCGCTGCAGAGTGGCTCCCGTGGGTTCTAGAGCGCGAAGCAGGACTCAAACCAACAAGAAGCAACAAGAACACCTCGATCTGCATGTGCGCGCAACCCTCTGATCTGTCGGAAGGCGCGCGTCTGCACGCCTTTTATAGCGAGCCCGCACGCTGGGAACGCCCCGGCCCCGAGTGCGCGTGCGCGCCAGAGCGCACCCCTTGCGAGGTTCAGTTGTATTGACGTTTCGTCCTGCACGGGCGTCACGTTTGACCTGCGACGCTGAAAACGTCTTCAGGAAAGTCGACCATGAGCAGAAGAATCCGATCTTTTAAACATAGAAGTGATAGGAGTTTTATTTCTTTAAGAGTGCTGCAATCATCAGCCTAGGTAGGTAACCCAGACTATATTCAATAGAGCAGTGCATAAGAAGTGCTACAAATAATAAGAAGAATAAGAAGAATAACCTTAATCTCACCGTCCTGCTTAAATCGACACAGCATGCATGATAAATACACAGAAGAGATTCGATTCGATTTTTAATTGCCCTAATTTGCCATTTTAATACAATCTGTTTAGTGCACTGAAGTGCGCTGCTTTTTCTATCCGTGCGATCAGAGACGAATCCTGACGTGATCAGACTCACGAATTCAGATCGATATTAGTTACATACAAAAAGTTGAAAGCTTACTGAACATCCCCTGATTAATTACACATCCATGATTATTTTCCACAACTGTATGTGTGGTCTAAAACGAAGGATTACTAAAAGAAACCCAAGCCGAAAATACATTACACATAAAAAATACATGACACATAAACTGCACGACAATCGAAACGTCAAGAACAGCTGACCCCAAAAAAATATTGTAAATAAGGTCAATTATTTAGAATAATTCAAATATTACAACTAATAGCAAAATTATGCAAAGAATAAAACGAGGCGACTGACAATATTCATGACATGAATGTTTGCATGAATGATGGTGCATCTTTCGATCGATGCCACGGCCGGGGTGAACATGACGGGATAGTCACCGCGGCTGGCTGATTGAAAGTTAAAAACAAGGACGTGACGGGAGCGCGTGCTTCTGCCTGTGGTGCGCGCGTGCTTCCCCTAATGAGCGCGTGCTCGTGCAGCTCGCTTTTGTTCCTAATCATAGTGACGTGTATAAACATTTCAAAAACATACATACTACTTCATTAGGTACCTTGTTTCTTCACTTATTTCTGCAGCCCATTCGTTTTTTCGCGTTAATTCCCCTCAAATTCACCACAAAGCAGTATTATTTAGGTGGTGGATAAATCTCAGCACTGCAGTGACATTAATACTGCGGTGATATGTTAGTGTATGTTGTGCTGGTACAAGTGGATTAGACACAGCAGTGCTACAGGTGTTTTAAGCACTTATAAATGGGTAATTACCCTTGTACATGCAAAAGATCAGTTGTGGCTTGGTAATGTGTCCAGATTGGTGCCTGCCGGATGCTGTTGCCTTCAGATTTTAGTTCAGGAATGTTCCTCCAGCATTACTATTGTACCATCATGACACACATTTACATTTAATGTGTATAACAGCAGTACTATGAATAATAATAATAATAATAATAATAATAATAATAATAATAATAATAATTATTATTATTATTATTATTATTATTCATTAATTATCTCCCACTTTATCCTCCATTATAGTCGCGGAGGGGTTCCCCAGGACAGGGCGCCAATCCATCGCTGGGCACAATAATTTTTTTTTTTTTTTAATTAAAATAATAATAATAATAATAATAATAATAATAATAATAATAATAATAATACCTGCGCTGAGATAATCTTGCCACATTGTCATGTGGTGTGGACAAATTGGACCACTCTTCACAAAGTAATGACATTAACCCCATAATTTCCTTTCAGCTAAATTAGAATTAAGACTGTGGGCCAGGCATTCTTGTCCAATGCTGTAAATATTTTTGGAAAAAATGTTATTGCTGCAAAACCTAAAATGACTGTAGTTGAACAATGTGGGTGTCATAATATTTGTCGATTTCAAGAACATGATAGAGGTGGATCACACTGAACATGATTACGGTTACGATCATTTAAATACAATTATGTAAAGTTACTCCATTTATTCAAAAAATACAATATAACAGATTTTGGTCTTAGAATTCTGATTATAGTGGTCTATAAAGCGTTTGGTTAATGTAGATTTGACAGTACAAAATGCTCAAACATATAACTAACACTGAATGAAAAAAGTAAAGACACTAAGATCTCTAGTCAACTGCAGGAGCACTTTATTCAGACCCATGTGTGACCCTTGCACATTATGTAGTCTCGTGCACATATTCCAACTTACACCTTGCAAGTTTGACATTTAATAACAGAATAAATAGACTTTCCTCCGTCCCACGAAAGTTACTGGCATTGAACTGATGGTGTTGGTTTATGATAAGAGTTCATCATTGTAATCAGTATTGGTTATGTAAGCCTGACCCCCGTGTTGGATTTAAAATGCACATTTTGAAACATTTGAGTTCACTGTTAAGCCCTAACCCGATATGACTTCTTAGTGAAAAAAGAGACTTGTCACAAAGGGAGTTGTTGCAAAGCCCGCTGAAGTCTGCTTTTATTCAAGTTCCGAAGCTGGTGCAACAAAAATATATCAGCTGCTTATTTTTATTTTATAAGTGGCCTAAATGTCTGTACATGCCTGTAGAACATCAGTGAATAAAATTGCCATGAGTAAAACACTGTAACTGTATAATGTGTGCTACTTACAGTAAATAAAACATCAAATATGAAATATACTATTATGATTGCACAGGTCACCATTTATGCCCCCCACCCATATACATGAATCATTAAATAATATCTAATATGAACATAATAATATAAATCTAAATAAATTACCCAACGACATAATATGATGTAATCTAATGTTGTGCCTAGGTTTTTTCAAAGCAATTTTACATCCCATTGCCCAAAGCATGATTCCTTTTTACATCGAAAAAATGTTTGTTAGCAGGTTATTTATTATGTAATGTATTTAATAAACCATTTACAACCTCGATATCGCACAGTCCAGTTTCCCAAATTAGGAATAGCATTTACAATGTATTTTCATCAAGGAATTAAACCAAACCTGTTAAAGTAAACCCATGTTAGCATGGAGTGGACATGCAGACCAAAAAAAAATTAATTCACACATGTGCACAATTGAATTTTTTAAATGAATGACATATTTCCACTAAGCAAACCACCGTTTTCAGACAACACTTACTTAAAAACTTAAAAGACATGCAAACTTTACACAGGAAGGACTTTCACTTAAAAATGGCATTATCATGTCTCACAAGGCAACATGGTTCAATGGGTGATGTGAATATGTGTTTAATGGTGATAATGTGATCTATTTTGACTGCTGAAATTACACAGAAAGGAAATTGTCCTCCATATTTTACCATCCATGCAGTGAAAACCATACATATACCCACACTAAGTGAAGTGTGCAGACATGTCCACAGCCTTGTACACAGCACCCATGAAGCAAATGGGGTTAGGTGCCTTGCCCAAGGTAACTTTGTGGGACCGAAAATCGAACCATGGACCTTCAGGATGTAAGACTGGTTGGTTCATTAACCACAAGCCTACTACCCCTTGTTTGTCTGCCCTGAGATGGAGCAGAGACGTTTCCATACTGTTACACAAGAAATACTAAGATAGGCAGTAGCAATTATCCATCCAGCCATTATCTTCCGTTTTATCCTGTACTAGGGTCGCGTGTGGGTTCCCCATGCCCATTCAGGGTAGAACGTTTCGGGCGCAAAGGAAACCCACGCAGACACAGAGAGAGCATGGAAACTCCACCCAGATGGGGATTCGAACCAAAAATCCCTAGTGCTGAGAGGCGAACATGCTAACCACTAAGCCACCGTGCCGCCCTGTAGCAATTATGGTGACCGTAATTAGTTTAACTAACTTTGAAAATGATGGTAGTAGTTAAATAGCAGGGCTGCACGGTGGCTTAGTGGTTAGCACGTTGGCCTTTCAGCGCTAGGGATTCCCTGTTCGAATCCCCATCTGGGTGGAGTTTCCATGTTCTCCCCGTGCTGACGTAGGTTTCCTCCGGGTTTTCCGGTTTCCTCCCACAATCCAAAAACATGGATCAAGGTCAATTAAATGCTCCAAATAGCCCCATATAGAGTGTGTTTGGGTGTGTGTCTGTGTGCCCTGGATGGGCATGGAGAACCCCTCCTTCCCCCATACATTAATATTGGATATTAATTTCTATCCGGGCAGCACGGTGGCTTAGTGGTTAGCACGTTCGCCTCTCCATGCTAGGGATTCTCAGTTCGAATCCCCATCTGGGTGGAGTTTCCATGTTCAGAATCAGAATCAGACTTTATTGGTCAAGTATGTTCACACATACAAGAAATTTGTATTTGGTTACAATAGCTCACAGTGCACAATAAGTGACAGACATACCCGAACTAGCATTCCTCATACACACACACACACACACACACACACACACACACACCTGTAAACATGACGGTTGTGCAATTTGCAGATTGTAGTTAAATAAAGTGCTAGTGCAATACTGTTCTCCCCGTGTCCGCGTGGGTTTCCTCCGGGTTCTCCGGTTTCCTCCCACAGTCCAAAAACATGGATTAAGTCAATTGAGTTCTCTAAATTGCCCCATATAGAGTGTGTTTGTGTGAGTGTGTGCCCAGCGATAGATTGGCGCCCTGTCCTGGGTCTATCTGCCCAGCGCCCGAAACGTTCTCCCCTGGATGGGCGACCCTAATATAGTATAAAACGTAAGATAATGGATGGATTCATTTCTATCCCATAATTGATTGCACTTTAAATAACATGAGGTTCTGAATATTAGTGTTCCGTTTCACCTGATCAAACGCGTCCTATGATCTCACCCATATCCTCTCACATTAAAAACGCCCCCAAAACTATATCGCCCTGTGATTGGCTAGACGAGCCGTCATTCGCCTGCTCAAGGCAGGAGCCCGTTTCGTATTGGCTGGCCACGCGCATTTCCCTATATGGTAAAAAACGATTTCGCAATAGTCCCAGGCACGGCTTAGCGAACCAAACAATAACAGCTCCGGCGCTGCTGTCGCGTTCCGTCGGCATCACTCTGTGTTATTGTTCGGCGTGTAGATGAAGCTGAACACTTTCTCAAAAAGGTAGGTTATATATTTCAATTTAAACGAGATAATCCCCGCCAAGTGCTTTGTCTGTCAGGTTAGCTGTTAACAGAGAACTTGTGGCTCGCGGCTGAATATTGCACAACAGGTTTCGGTTTTTAATGGCCAGTTCTCTTTAAGTGTAAATGTATAACGTTTAAAGAATGAATTCTCCTGTAATTCCCATCACTCGTTCTATAAACCAACAAGGCATCCGAAATAGAAGTTATGTGGATGGACGCGGTGTGTATTGCGTCATTATTCGTAACGCTAACTCCCTCGTTTATTGTACTAGTAATTGAAATGGACAGGTTCCATGCCTTGAGTCGGGGTCTGAAGGGTGAAAGTAGGTATTTGTGGGCCGTCTTTACGCAAACTTTACAGTTCACTTGCGTTTGTTTTGGTTATGAACTTCGGCGATGAGGCTAAAAGCTAAAGCGGCTAGCTCGGTGGCTAGCTAGCGGTATTCCCCGTCATTCCTGTGGAGTTACGTGTCGGGTGATTACTGTGAGCTCATTATCAGCGTACGATTACTTCACACAAAGCAAGATCCCGATGCAACCGAAGGGCACTACTCTCGGGTAGTATCTTTTTTTTTTAATCGTACATTTGCTGATTCTCTTTCTCACCTTGTTTTTTCGCCTTACGGCACAAAGAACGGAGGAGGAGGAGGGGTGATGATGCAACCGTGAGCAACACTGGAGTACCACGCTGACCGTGGTGGGCTCAGGTGGAGGAGCTGTAAACATAACGCCCAGGGGTGTGGCTACAGCATTTGTATATTTTATGGAATCCGGAAAGCATGTGTTTTTGTGTAACAACAACAAAAAAATGGGGTCAGTCCCCTTTTCCTTATGTCCATCGGATACACCTAGTAAAGGATGCCAATATATCGCTGGGTACGCACTCACTCAGTCAGACGCACACCTTGACCTTGGCCCATATTTTTGGACTGAGGAAACCGGAGAACCCTGAGGAAACCCACACGGACACGTGGAGAACATGGAAACTTTACCCAGATTATGATTCGAAGGCAAATGAGCTAACCACTAATACCGCAGAGCATACAGATGCAGACCAGCTTTATCTCAACTGTCAATAATATTAAATCCATCTTTCCATTATTAATCAGTATCCAATATGACACCTCAGTGATCTGAAAAAAAAAATACTGCACAGTGTACACCTCATCCAACACATTCCACATAAAGATAAAGTGATTTATTTTGTCCACTGTTCTTACACACATGGGCATTAATCCTTTACATTTAACACAACCATGCACTAAAACACCCATACAAACACTGGTGCACACTTGGCCAGAGCAGTAGACAACCCTGTACCTAGGTGCCTTGCCCAAGGGCACAAAAGCCATTGTACTTGGAGTGATTAGATATCAAACCGGAGAGGTTTTTGTCACAAGGCTTTCCCTAACCCCAAACTTTCGACAGTCCCCCAAGGCTATGACTCTGCCCATAATGTCGTACCTCTAAATACCCACAATGATGAACTACAATGCACTTAATACTGATGCTGTAAAAAAAAATAAAATAAAAGATGGTGCAGTTAAAAAAAATGGCATGTGAAAAGCATTTTATTTATTGTCTACATGAAAATGTCAACAGCTAAAACAAATAACTTGTAAAACTAGTTTGCTGATTCCCGTTGAACAATATTGAATCTACATATTTAAAAAGAGAGGAATTATGATAGAACTATTATAAACACTGGATTTGATTTGATGACTTTAGTTTACTTGTGGTGTGTATTGTGTAGCAGTGCTACTGAATACAATGAGAATTCCATCAGGAATATAAAGCTATATTGGCACGTTCTGTATTATAATAACCACGATATTAAATAGCCTACAATTCTTGTGAAATAGTTGGAGAGCACGTTTGCATCACATATGGTATGTTTTAAATAGCAAGATTAATCTGATCCAAATACCTAGTATCGGTTTTGCTGCCATCTCAAAATACTCCAAAATATTTTATAGTACAGTCCATTTAAAAAAAAAAAAGAAAAAAAAACCTTGGCTGGTATGCATGCACATGGTTTAAGACAATTTTGTGTTGTACACTCAGCTTTTAGCTGACTAAAATTTAAAATGTCATGTTATTACAAGTAAAATGTAAAGGTAACCAGCAGAAGTAAAATGCGGTTACATTAAAAACTATATTGCAGTTACATTCAGTTTTTTTTAGTTACATGTACCACATGGATACACTTTGAACAGATTGTAGTTTATGTTTCTGTAAAATATCAGAGTAAAAAACTAACAATTTCTTAATAGTCAGAACATCACAGAGCAGTTATTATTTGGTGGTGCATGAGTCTCAGGATTGCAGTGTCACTAATGTGGTGATGCTAGTCGTAAGTTATTGTGTGTCTGGTATATTTGAAAAAAAGTGCCGCTGGAGATTTTAAATGTTTCCATTCTTTCTAAGACACATC
The DNA here is from genome assembly GCA_019802435.1 of Corydoras maculifer. Classification (NCBI taxonomy): domain Eukaryota; kingdom Metazoa; phylum Chordata; class Actinopteri; order Siluriformes; family Callichthyidae; genus Corydoras; species Corydoras maculifer. Next base: position 1,108,671 of record JAFMOD010000438.1, read on the forward strand.
CACCTAATTGCTTCACCTTGTAGAAAACCAGAGACAGTAGCTCATTTGAAGCTGCATGTTGTGATTTGTTATCCTCTAGTCTTTCTTCAGTGCACACAGAGTCTCTCTTTTACATTACATTATTTGTTTCCCCTGTTCACCTTGTTCTTTAAAAGTCAGGACCACGGGGCAAGTATTACTTGTAACTGTGGTGTGGTGTGTGTGTGTTAAACTAATGCTGGTTTATATACATGACATTATAAAGTATTTGTTGCATAAGGTTTTTAAATGTGTAAAAAGGAAAGCATTATAGCAGATTTATGTACAATACACTTAAGGCATGAGGACTAGTCTTGATTTATGAATCGGACATTCATAGTTCACACTTGATTGCAAACAAATTGTGCCCAAGTTAGCATCTTAAATCTACAGTGAATATTGGAGTGAGATTGAATGATGGAGTAAATCTCACAGACTAATTTATTGATTTATTTTGCTACAGCATTTCCATAACATAAGTTCGCAGATATTAGTGCCAAACTTTTCATAGCAATACATAGCCATCATATAGAGGTGTTCAAACTTGAGCTTTAGATGACATTAGAAGATTACTTATCCTCAATTAAGCCAGGGTTGCAGGCATTGAATACAGATTTTTTAACAACATGGTATCTGTATAATTTGATCCTGGGACCAAAATTCAGGGTAAGGGACAGGTAGAAGACACAGCATCACCACAGAGCATATATATATATATATATATATATATATATACTGTTTGTGAGTGTTGAATGATTCTTGTTGATGATGGTTTTTGTTAATGCTGATACAAATGATTTTTGACCAAGCAATCCTGCTGGAGATTTTAAGCCCTGTGTTTGATATACATCATATTTTTAGTTTTTTTACTTTCATGCGTCAATAAAAAAAAAAGGTGTCAGTTAAGTTTCATCTAAGAGCTTAACTGTTATAAATCCATGTATTTGAGTGCTCTGGAGTCAAATACATGGTAAATGAATTTAAAGAAAAAAAATAAGAAAGGAAATGTTAAATTATGTAGTTTAAACCACAACAGAAACAAAATATACTGTAATTGTTCTGTACATATATTCATTTTATATAGAATTTGCTATGTAAGAGACCATACCATACGATGCAGTATGTTGTTAAAGGGGGTGGTGGTGCTGAGCTGGATAATTAGGATTCAGTAAATGTCCTCGATCTGATTAACACTTTTAATAAGATTCAAGCATTGTGCTTGGTAAGATAAGTTTGATTCTGCTGCTCAGCCTGTTACTGATGGTCAATACAGCAAGCTAAATATACTAATGTTCAAAAGTTTTTTATTTTTTATAATATATAAATGCATACAGAACATATGTATTCATTTTTTAACAGTAGTATCTCACTCTTTAGGAAGAAGCCTACAAATATTTAACGACAGATAAAAGTCAACACTGAAGGTTGGTGCTGGTGTGAGTACAAAAAAGGTAGTGGATCCAAATGAGCAAGCAGTCGCAGCAGAAAACAACCAATACTGAACAAAACGGAGTGAGTGTGATACAGATTCAGGCTCACAGCGGTATATCCACCTCAGCAGGACTGCAACAGGTACACAACTGGCCCATGTCCTCAAAACATCTTTACTTTATTCTAAGCATATAATCACAATCCTGCTATATGCTTTTTAGAATATAATGTTCCATAAAATATTATAAATCATTTTTACCTTTTGGTGTGAGGGTCGATAAATATGTTGCTTATTTCCTAAACATACTTTATATACAGACCATTGTGCTAACTCTGTTACTAAAGGTGTTCACAAATACAGAATGATGGTTGATCTGCACAGTGATGCATTTGTCTAATGATGGAACACACTGAAATGGTAGACAGTCACACTGAGAGAACTCAGCAGGACTGAACAAGTAACATTGACTTCACTACATTACACAGCAGCTTATGGACCATTGACTGCACACCAAGTGTTTTCATTGCAATGGAGAAGTAATATTTTTGTCATGCTGGTTAAAACAAAATGAATTAATGCAACACCGCAGAGAATTTAGACATCTGTGTTTTTACAGCATGTATTCTGCTGGTCTGATTTATGACCTTAACATCTGAAATAATTCTACATGACTATTCAGTTGTACTGGATGCAGTTTGGATGCTTGTCGCGGACATGACAGAGATTGCCATGTAAAAATGAAAATCTGTAATTCTTAACAGCCGTTAATTAACATTTTTGCTGTATTCCTTAGGTGCCCCAGTTAGACCCAGTGAGTTCCGGAGGAGGTGGAAAGGCAACACCACCCAGTAAGATGAAGAAGACCAACATGGATAAGGACAGTGACGAATACAGACAGCGGCGTGAGCGCAACAACCTGGCAGTAAAGAAGAGCCGCATGCGCAGCAAACAGAAGGCGCAGGACACGCAGCAGCGTGTAAACGAGCTGAAGGAGGAAAACGAGAGGTTGGAGGCAAAGATCAAGCTGCTAAGCAAAGAGCTTAGTGTGCTCAAAGACCTGTTTCTGGAGCACGCACATAACCTTGCTGACAATGTGCAGCCCAGTGCCACAGTCACACCCGGAGACCTCTGCAACAACAGCAACACCCAATGAAAGGGCTTGACGATGTGGTGACATCATGTTTTTTCAAAGTTCTAAAGCTCCTAACTTTTATAACATTGAGTTTTTCTAGCCTTTACCCAGTTTAAACAAAAAAGAAGCCCCTTCACATTTTTCATGCTGTATATAAACATAAGGTAAAAATGATTCTAAAAACATATGATGCCAAAGTCACGGCCAGGTCACAGGTCCATTAACAATCTGGAATTGGTTTATTCCTGCAGCACGGATCTGTTTCGAAAGAAAAATGAATTGGACTGGAAATGAGACATTTCTCTTTGTGCATGTTGTTTTTGAGAGCCGTCTTTTCTTCACTGTCTTTCTTACAGTCGGATTATGTTTTCAATCTGACTCAGGATGTAAATAAGTATGGGTGGAATAAGGAAAAGCTTTAGCTGTGCTTAAGAAGTTAGGACTAGAAGTTTGAAGTTGCCAACGATGCAGTGAGTCACTTAACAAAATTTGTTGTTTTTCATCACCGCTTCACAAATGTCTTGCTGCAGGTTGCTTATAAGTTTCATATAGCCTTTTGTATTTAAGAAATGCCACCAGACACATGTAAGCAAATGGTTGAATGTCAGTGATCCTATTGAACCGAACCGAATATCAAAGATAACAGATTCAGAGTACAGAACGACATCGGACTGTTTGTGTATTTCAGAAGTTGTAAGTTATTTGCAAGGAGCTTTTGATATGTTTTCTATCATTGTTTTTAATTATTAGAAATCTGGCATTTAAACCATTAAATCAGGCTTTAATCTTGTAACCAGTCAGGGTTTGGTCAAAGAGGGTAAGTTAAACCAGGTTCCCAGATTAAAGACTTTAAATTTGACTAAACACTCGTTTATTAGTAAAATGTCTGTAGCTTAACATATCGTACTACTCCCATCCCCTAACTGAACAACCAGACGATTGGACGGGCTGAGCATGTTGCATCAGACTCAGCTCCAGACAGAGCCGGCGTTAACGAAAGCCATTAAATTGCAGTTGAGCTTCAAACACATCTTACAAAACTTGCATGGGCATAGACAGCTGAGCAGCGAGGGCTAGGATGGACGCTCTAGTCTTCTCTCTGGGTGTTGGTCTATAAAACAAACCCAAACGGATTTCATCATGGCAGCACCCCTGGCCCTGTCTGCGTCTGATTTTGTTGTGTGTTTGTCAGCGGCTTAGATACGGGGAGGATTCTTGGTTGACTCACTGATTAGGCCTCTAAGGAGCATCGATGTGTACGTCGAGTGTTAAAGCACTTGATCTATTGCTAAGTAAAAGACTAACTCTTCTTTACTTGTCATTCTGTGTTCTGTCCTGTTTGCTTTTCGACCTGCTCTTCGCAGTGATCGGTCAAACAGCAACTATGATTTTGGGCTCTGTAGATGACCTTTCTTTTTACCTCAGGCTATATGTAAGAGACTCACCGCTAAACTGATCTTTAGTGAATTTCTAAACCTGAAAACCTGATCTCAAGGTAAAGGATGTGATGTTAATGCCTTCGAATCAACTGTTCTTTAAGGATTTTGTAAAGTTCATTTTCATTATCTTTGGTTTAAAAACGGCATGATGCATGGTTAGCACTGTTTAAGAAAATATACCACTGATTACTCAAGTAATTAGGCTTTAAAATTGGGACATGTTTAGGTTACCAGAGTTAATAAATGACTGTCAATGTTTCTCAAATATTTGATTAGCAATTTTGCGGAAGAATGAGCGTTGCTGGCCAACTAGCTTTATATACATATATAAACACATATGATGGGGGGGGGGGGGGTATTGTAAATTAAAATTAAATATGAAATACTTCCATCTGTGGTGTTTTTTCCCTTCTGTGTCAAGAGTTTTGTAAGGTGATTTTCCTTCGTAACTTAATAACTGATCTGATTTTTGTTACTATGTTTTACATTTGATTTGTTTTACACATTTATATGATCTGCACATTAAGGTTTATGTTTTATGTATTTAGTGTTTGCTCAGTAAATCTTCCATTAGTCAGGTTTGAAGCTGATTTCTTAATAACACACAGGATATATACGAACTTATTTCAATCTTTTTTAAAAAGTGAGTGTGACATCACATTCATAAAAGAAGAAGCAACAGGACTGAACTTTCGATATGTAGCTCTAATGCACCTCAAGCTCCTGCTAATCGGAAATACTGTGTAAATGTTATTGTTTTAATTCCCTTCAGGGATCAGTTTCTTTACCACAACAGTGATTATGTGGATTCTAGAACTGCACATTTTTAGTTTCTCCCTAGTGTTTGCTTGCAATGTTCCAAAAAAAAAAAAAAAAAAAAGAATTCGGTTTCGCCTCATGCACATGTTAACGTTAAGGCTGTCGAGGATTTTCAATGTCCACACTGTGTAAATATGTTTAGCTCAACCTTGACCTGTTTATTTATCAAGCAAACAATAAGAGATCACATGCGGCCAGTCTTCAGCCTGTATTAATCAGAACATGCTGCGAACTGAGCACGCCTGGTGCAAATCTGAGACTCGCCTCAGCCCCTAACAGCGTTTTTTTTTCATGAGTCTTTAGCATAAGCCATTTATGTTCACAAAAGGATCCAGGCTGTAGTTTGTGCACCAAAATTCATTTTCCCCATTGCCCTTGTTTAGCGTTATTTACAAAAATAAACCGGAAAGTTGAAGTAATGGATTTTGCACGTTTAAGTATTTGCATTACGCCAACAAGTAAAACACAGCATTTTATTTACTAGGAGACTAGGTTACAAAACATTTTAGTATTTGCAAAAAATATGTAAAGTTGTGGGGTGGCACGGTGGCTTAGTGATTGGCATGTTCTCCTCTCAGCACTAGGGATTCCCGGTTCGAGTTTCCATGTTCTCCCCGTGTCCACGTGGGTTTCCTCTGGGTTCTCCGGTTTCCTCCCACAGTCCAAATACATGGATCAAGTCAATTGAGTTCTTCAAATTGTCCCATATAGAGTGTGTCTGTGTGAGTGAGCGTGTGCCCAGCGATGGATTGGCACCCTGTCCTGGGTCTATCTGCCCAACGCCCGAAATGTTCTTCCCTGGATGGGCATGGGGAACCCCACCACGACCCTAATAGAGGATAAAAGTGGGAGATAATGAATGAATGGTTGTAATTCTGAACATATTTCTCAGTTTTTATGCCAAACATGTGTTTATCTACATCTTTAAATGCTTAGAGGCCACAAACGGTCATGACCCATATGATGGATGATTGGAATGAGTTGTGAGGACTGTGGTTTGTACTAGATCCTCTGTTAGCATGTCTTGGGTACTCGATTTACCTTCTATTTCCTAACATGACATAATGGATGCACATCTGATGCTCGAGGTACTGAAAATGGCCTAATCGGAGTTATAACTGTACTTTCAGTGGCGTTGCTGTGGAATTCCGGCTGACGAACCTGCTTTATAAAAACCATCCTTACCGGATGAGCTCTTAAATCTCAGCTGTTATCTGAATCCATTCAAATCCTTCTTTTAACGTGAGCATTTACAAATCATATTTTTTTGGTTTAGCATTCATTTATAATCTGCTTATCAGTTTCCTGTGTTAGTTTGAGGAAAGACAGTGGGCTGTTTAGTACAAAAGTTTCACAAGACAAGCCATGGTTCATATATTAGAGGATTTAGAACAGCTACTGTTTCCTACTGTAGTCTTAGTTCGTTAGAGCCATTCATGAAGAGTACATTATAAACATTTTAATAATATTCTATATCATGTGTATGTACAACTAAATACCTATAACCACTTTATTGAGTATCTCTTATTTCAACACTACAGCTCTCTCTCATCACCTCCATTTACCGTATGGATGCACAATGTAATTCTATGGTTACAGACAGTAGTCCATCTGTTTGTTGTTTTTTTTTTAAATCTTATTTACTGTATTCTTTGTTGATCAGGACCACAACAGAGTAAGTATACTTTGTGTGGTGGATTAGTTTCAGTCCTGTTGTGGAGGTGGCATGAGGGTCAATGTTACATTCATCCATCCATCCATTATCTTCTGCTTTATCCTCTTTTAGGGTCGTGGGGGTTCCCCATGCCCATCCAGGGAAGAACTTTTTAGATGCTGGGCAGATACACCCACGACAGGGTGCCAATCTATCGCTGGGCACACACACACTCACTCACACATACACACTCTATATGTGATATATATATATATATATATATATATATATATATATATATATATATATATATATATATATGGAGAATTCAATTGACTTGATCCATGTTTTTGGACTGTGGGAGGAAACCGGAGAACCCGGAGGAAACCCAGGAAGGTGCTAACCACTAAACCACCATGCCGCCCTATGTTGCATTTAATGAATCTGAAATAATCAGAAACAATGCTACTGGAGGCTGTACATACTTTCAAGCACTATGCACTCTACCTCATTTCTACACCTTGCAGAGAACCGTTTGCATATAATGCTAATATAATACGGATAGCAGATTAAATAAAGCTGAACTAGAGTAAAAAAAAAAAAAAAAATTCAAGAAAAATTTCCACAAGCCACCTTCCACCAAGTTGCAGTGCATGTGTGTGCAGTGTGCACGAGTTCAGCATGTTAATCTCTCATGCAAGATAAAGGGAGATGACGTATGGTAGGTTTCCAGCCCAGCAGAAAAAGAAAGAACACTGAACATCGATAGATCATTCCTTTTCCTGTACACTCATTTTTATATTAATAATAAATAAAGAGTGAGATGGACCGTTCCAGACTGTTGTTAGGCTGAAGTTGCTCTTATAAAAAAAAAAAAAAAAAAAAAAAGGTATGTTCACAGCCATCGCTCTCTGAAGTACACGGTTTTAACCACTCCTCCTTTTAAAGAGATTAGATACACCCGATTGAAATTTTATAGTCCGTGACTTCTCAGTAAGCTAAGGAGCTACATGTGTTGTGTTCTATTTCAAAACTGTTGCCAGGGGAAAGAATACACAGATGTTATTTACAAATCCGGAATAAATTAAAAAATTGATTGATTAATAAGAATGTAATGCATTTAATAAATATAATTATCCTTTCTATATAGAGCAGGGCGGCATGGTGGCTTAGTGGTTAGCACGTTCGCCTCTCAGCACTAAGGATTCCCGGTTCGAATCCCCATCTGGGTGGAGTTTCCATGTTCTCCCCGTGTCTGCGTGGGTTTCTCCGGGTTCTCCGGTTTCCTCCCACAGTCCAAAAACATGGATCAAGTCAATTGAATTCTCCAAATTGCCCCATATAGAGTGTGTCTGTGTGAGTGAGTGTGTGCTCAGCGATGGATGGCGCCCTGTCCTGGGTGTATCTGCCCAGCGCCCGAAACGTTCTCCCCTGGATGGGCATGGGGAACCCCACCGCGACCCTAATAGAGGATAAAGTGGAAGATAATGAATGAATATATAGAGCAGAGAGAGTTATAGGTTGGGGTTAAGGAATCAGCCTTGCAAACAGAAGATCCCCACCAAGCATCATGGCTGGTGAAGTGTCCTTGGGTAAGGCACCTAACCCCAAATACAGGACTGCCCACTGCTCTGGGCACATGTCCTCAGTTCACTCAATGTGTGTGTATGTATGTGTTTCACTGCATGGATGGGTTAAATGTGGAGAACAAATTAATCTGCGTGTAAGTGCTGTGTGCACATTTATTAAGGGTCACTACAGCAGTGTATATATTTTTAAAGCAGTATAAAATGTTCATACATTATTTCGATTATTCAGAAGTGCTCACATTTTTCTCAGAATGGGAATAATTTGCTATTAAAAGGTAAATGCGTTCGATTGGATCACCTCACAGATATGTTCAAGGCTGTATATTCGGTGGCACTGCTGCCAGCTGGAAGACTGAACCAGCCGATATAGTGCAGATAATAAAATGCTGAATCAAGTGCAGGATAAATTCCCAATGCTAAAAGTACAGCGCAGGTCTGTCTGTCTGTCTGTCCAGCTGAACATTAGTTAATTAGTGACCAATCGAGCTCAGGGTTGTTTTGGACAGAACCAGCTCACCTGACAGGTAGAAGGCCAGGCGACATAAGACAGACTGATAGTTACATAAATTCATAGATAGCCTGAAGGCTTTCAGCCAACTAAAAAGTCTAGTCACCTCATGTAAACCATGCACACCCCTCACCTATCTGTGTTGCTAAAATTATCACTTGCCCTTTCAACATTGGCATACATATGACTTTTTGATGCATTTCTATCTTCTTCATTCAGCAAAGACGACGGCTTATAAGAAACACCATGAATACACCATTAATATTATTTATAACTTATTATAAAGCAGTGAATTTAAATCAGCAGGTTGCACATGGTGCTCATTTTTGGAGGATGGCATAGAAATGATGCAAATAAGAAGTCAATGGGTTTCTCTCACCTCCCAATAACACGCTAGTAGATATATTTCCATCCATCCATTATGGGTCCCATGCCCATCCAGGGGAGAACACTTCGGGCGCTGGGCAGTTAGCCCCAGAACAGGTCCCCAATCCATCGCTGGGCACACACTCACACAGACACACTATATGGGGCAATTTGGAAAATTCAATTGTGGGAGGAAACCGGAGAACCTGGAGGAAACCCACGTGGACACGGGGAGAACATGGAAACCCAGATTGGCATTCGAACCGGGAATCTCTACAGCTGAGAGGCGAACGTGCTAACCACTAAGCCACCATGCCGCTAGTAGATATATTGGATGTGATAATTTACCCCTGTAATGAATTAATCAGAATACATTATTAATCCCCAGGAGGAAATTTAAGCAGTTACAGGTAGCCCATTTGCGATGTTATCGTAAACAAATAAAGAATAGAAATACGGGCGGCACGTTGGCTTAGTGGTTAGCATGTTCTCCTCAGTTCAAATCCCAATCTGGGTGAAGTTTCCATGTTCTCCCCGTGTCCACATAGGTTTCCTCCCACAGTCCAAAAACATGAACCAAGGTCAATTGAATTCTCCAAAATGCCCCATATAAAGTGTGTCTGTGTGAGTGAGTGAGTGCCCAGCCATATATTGCCACCCTGTCCTGGGTGCATCTGCCCAGCAACCGAAACGTTCTCCCCTGCATGGGAAAACCCTAGTACAGGATATATATAAAAAACAAAACACACACACACACACATATGATGGCCACAGGTGCGTTATAATGTGTTCATGTGGTATTCAACAGACATCCCACCCAGGTAGAAACCCTACCCTGAGCCCCGTGTTTCCGTGTTTGTTGTAATAAGACCATTCTTTATATTGGAGAGGTTTAGATCACTGAGCTCAATTAAATACATAAAGTGTGTTTTATTGTACTATATTCTACATACAAAACTAGAAAAGTGTTACGTTTAGTTAAAAAATGAGGGCCTTCTCAGCGGCAATGCTATGATAAATCATATAAAGGAGTAGAACACAGAAAGCTTAAACCAGGAATCTCAAGTATGCTGATTCTGTTTACTCTCAACACTTTTCTCAGTGTGTCCTGTTTTAATACTCTTATTAATATCACACCAAGCATGTCTACCCATTCCAGTAAGAATTTATCTGACATACTTGACCAACAGCGCAAATTCTTGTCTCAGCTTTGCAGAACCAAATCAATCTCTTTATTACACAGGCGTTGCTCAACAGAAAACACCAAGTGTCCAGTAACAATGCACAAAAAAAATTATAAAGATTGTTTTGTGTATTTGGACAGTAATCTGTTTAACCACCTATTGTATATTATGGCTGTGGATGCAGTGCATTGGCTTGTTGGGTTCTGGTCAGGGAAAGGTCATTAGCTGCTGGCCCCCCGTCAGAAGATGTTATTGGCTGAAGTCTCATGTGGGAGAAGGTCGTTGGCTGGCCACAAAGTTTCGCTTGCCAGGTGCCTTTTGCATGGTGCAAAGCGGAACGCTCTCCCGATAAAAAGGCATCTTGCATTCCTTTCCATGGGGTCACTTTATTCAAGTGCTTAGTGTTTAATGTGGTTTTTTTGGAAAACATTTTCATAAATCATAAAACTTATTTAGTTGATGTACTAATTTCATTGAAATAAATAACTTCTAATATGATGAACTATATTACTAGTTTGATAAATGTTTGAAATACAGGCTTAAATACTAATTATTTAAAACTCACTTATATTTACAGTTGTATTTAGTTTTAAAACTAAGGTTTAATAGTAAATGTATGTGGGACTCTGGAATTGAGCATTAGATTAGACTAAAAGTTAAAATGTTAGTATTAAATACAGTTGCATTTCTGCTTCATAAATAAAATACAGCACTCATGTTGAATTCATGTAAACTTTGGTCCTGCAGTAACATATTAAAAAGCTCAGTGTTATGCCATTGTCAACAGATGCCACACAATCTGCTGAATCACTATTTTACCATGTGAGGTTTTCTGTTCCACCTTAACGATCATCATTTCAAACTGTATTTTAAAAGGTATAATGTATCAAGTCATAGATATTTTGCATTATAGTTTCGATTACCATTCACATTTCTGTATCACCCGTCAAAAATGACTGAGAGCAATGACTTATACACAATGTTTAGCCTAACTGCCCAACCAGCTGTCTTTAACATTATTATTGTTGCCTGATGGCTGACATCAATACAAGTGATGTCCAAACCACAATTTATGGTACATAGTCTGTATGTGCTATTGTTTTCAACCAAATTTTCATTTCATTGTAACACCCAAGACATGTGTATGTACATCCAAAGATGGAAGTGAAAGTCAGGATGTAAACGATACACCACCTTTTCTTGCTAATTGAAAATATTTAAACTTGCAATCAATAAAATTATTTTAATAATAAATAAATAAATAATCAATAAATAAAGAGCCTATAGTAGGTTCGTGTGAGGGGTTTACATGGGGGCAATTCAAAGCAGCCAATTCACTTTGAATCCATGTTTTTGAACTGTGGGAGGAAACCGGAGAACCTGTAAAAAGCCACTGCTGACACGGCGAGAACATGGAAGCTCCACCCGGATTGCGAATCAAACATGGATCTGCAGCTCCAAGAGGTTATCACTGTGATAACCCCTGCACCACCCTAATTAAATCTTTATATTAAAAAATACCTTTGCTTATAGTGATTCATCAATGTCCTTTAATATTCATATAAGTTGTATTTTTTCAACCTAGTAATTCTAAAAAGAAAATATGTCAATACAGGTTATAAAAATAGAATTGCTATATTAATTTCATGACGAAGGCCGTTTTCTATTTAGCAATGAGCATTAAAAGATATGGCTTTGATTACATTATATCTGTTAGTAGTGCTTGAAAATCAAGCAACAAACATTTTAATAAAACTAGAAGAGCAAAAAAAAACCCAAGGTCAAGGAGGGGGTGATCGTTTGAGGCAATTTTTAACTTTTTGTTCATACTGTTTATTTCCCCCAAAGGAAGTTTTTTTTGTTGATTGCTTTAAACATGCAAACCGTAATATGTGTTTGTTACATTCTGTGCATCACTGCAGGCTCTTTTAGAGCTGTTCTAGCCAAACGGTGATGAGCTCATCAGAAAAATGAGCAACGTACATTTGTTTGTATCCCTCCTTTCCCCTTCTTTGCTTACTGAACATGCCAGAATACATTTAAAACAAACCTCCCCAAAGAACTTGGCAAGATATAGTCTACAGAGGAACATCTGGCAAATAAGTCCCATGGAGGAAGTTTTTATTGCTAGCCCCTAATGGTTTTCATAATTTAGTAAAGGATCTTAGTTTCAGTAATTTCATTCATACAGATTGCTCATAAAAAATAGAGGATAAAGCAACTATGACTGAATTCCGCTTACATGCGAGCCAAGAACATTCAGCCTCAAAAGGTCAAATAAGACAAATGAGTGAAAAGATTATGTTATGCCGATTTTTTTTTCTATGAGATTCTTATGATGTCAGAAGTATTCATGAGCTCCCTCAGATACCATTCGTCTTCGGTGAAAATGCTTTCAGGTTTGCATGTGTATGTGTAAGTGAATGTGTGTTTAGCCATACTGTCTCCGTGATTCATTTGACTAACATGTCAGTAAGTGCAAGGCATGGGGTGCTATTTGCAGCGTGCTAAGCGGCTACAGCGTGACTCCCCAAAACACCAGAGACGAAAATAAAGCAAAAACATCCTCCCATCGAAGCCAAGAACAGTCCACCCCCGCAGAAGAGACTCGCCAGCGTGATTTTGCTTTCTTTACTGCACGCACAAATACTCACTCACCTAATACTGCAAACATGTGCACTTTATGCAGAAGGCACTGAGGGGCTGGGAAAACTTAGTCAAATCAGTGGTAGGGAGTCTTCTCCCTGCCTCTTACTTATAGTGCCTTCTAAGTCATCTCTTCAGAATGCTGCAAAACTCTATGCATCGGAATCTAAAGGGACAAATTCAGACGAGAAAGCACGAGATAGAGGGAGTGAGACACACACTGAGTGGAATATTACTAAAGTGATGACTAATGTTTCACATCTGCTCCAGTGATGCTGGCCCCTTGGCACGGACATGCTGTTTGAATGTACATGAAGCAATAACATCTTCATCTACACTTTATCTAGTCTTTTTTATAGTGTATTACTTATCTCAAATATGTCATCCTTTACTATTTATAGGGTTTAGGTTTGCATTGTGAATAGACAGGAATGCCTTTGCATCAGAACTGAAATTCCTTGTATGAAACCATATCTTACTGTCAATTAAGCTCGGTGTAAATGTCACTAGTGAAGTATTTGGGCTGACTCAGTAATCGAGAAAGTAAATAATTTGTTGGTGTGTGTGTCTCATATATATATAGATTGGCGCCCTGTCCTGGGTCTATCTGCCCAGCGCCCAAGACGTTCTCCCCTGGATGGGCATGGGGAACCCCACCGCGACCCTAATAGAGGATAAGTGGGAGATAATGAATGAATGAATGAATATATATATATATATATATATATATATATATATATATATATATATATATATAATATATATATGACACACACAAACAAATTATTTGTTTGTATATACACACACACACACACACATACATTATTATATTATATTATCACACCATACACTTAATAGTACCATCCCTCTTAGCGTTAGCACATATAAACATAATTATTTCTGCACAGAGAGAACTGATTGCTCCAATCTAAATATTATTTCTTTTTTCTGATGCTTCATACATTCAAAATATACATTCAAAATCTAGAACCTGTGACTGCCATGTGTTGGTTGGCTGCTAAAAGTTGAAAGGTGAACAAAGTTGACTTTTTGTTCTATGCATGTGGGCTCGCATGTGGCAGCATGATTATGTCTAGTTGTGTAAAAGAAAACATAGAAGTTCATATGACTGGTGTGGTGGGGTGAAAGTGTGTGTGTGTGTGTGTTCCTTGTTTACCAGAAGCCTGGTTCTCAAGGATTCTGTCGGTCCTCCGAACGGTCTGTAAGCAATCACAATTAAGTTGATTGACATGCCAGAACAAAACAATTCACGTTGATTGTCATAATATATTATGGGATGGGAAAATACATTGCGACTTAGACAAGGACAGAGTGAAAAGAACTGCCCGATGATCAAATTCATGATTTAGTTTGGGTTTGGATGCTGTGTGTGTTACTAATCACACTCGGTCTGTCTGAATGATTTATGCTCAGTGAATTTTTCATCTGCGATGTAAAACGTGTTATCTTTCAGATTTTGTGGATCTGCTTTCAGTGATTTACATGACATATATGCTCAAAAGCACGCACATTCTAACACATACACACATGCCAGCAGTTGATGTGGTATATCTCCTCCTGGAGGTTGCAGTTTTAGTTCTCGGTTGTGCAGGGGTAGTTTGGGTGTTAATATACTTTAAATCCGTAGCCAGGCCAAGCACACACGCCATGAGCTGCACACATACACACAAACAGTGTCTCATTACATTATTTTAAATTATAAGTAGAAAAGAAACAGATGTTGATCATCTTTTTTGACTGAGCAAAGACATTTGTGAAAATATGAAAAATAAATATACAACCAGATTTTTGTCTGTGTCCCAAAACAAACAATAATTCCACTAAACAGAAATCTACCACTGTTGTTTTATAATATTTTTATTAGAAATATAACACATTGGTCCTTTTTCACAAATTGGCAAGTTCAGATGTCCAAAATTTTACACAACTTACTCACATTTACTGATTTTAAAGCGTTAGGAGTTGTACTGGCACTAAATAATAAAATATGAATAATAAATGTAATTTTTAAAAACTTTTGATCAGTTGCATAATATAGCCATCAACAACAGGCATTCATACATTATTTTAAGCTGCCATTGTCCATTATTTTCTGGACAAGTCAAGAAAAACTAGAGCTCCACCCACACACAGGGAGAACATGCAAAAAAAATGTGCATGGAAGCTAAATTTATTAGGATACATATTGTTTAAGATCAAGAATAAAAGATATGTACTGTACATCCATCCATTATCTAGCTATTATCACTATATGGGTCAATTTTAAAGCTGTAAATATACTTTGAATCCATGTTTTTGGACTGTGGGAGGAAACCGGAGAACCTGGACGAAACCTATGTGGGAAGAACACGGAAATTCCAGCAAGATCGGGATTCAAACCTGGATCCTCAGTGCTGAGGATGAATGTGCTAAACACAAAGCCACCATGCTGCATAAAAGATATGTAAATATTATTATTATTATTATGTTTATTAATTGTAGTAGTAACTCATAATAATGGAAACTAATATAGAACAAACAATATAGAGCCTTCTTTTTTTTAAATAACATATACAGAATCTGAATATTTGAGTATTCTAAATACAGTTTGTTCTTATTTTAAAATAAAATAAACTAAAACAATGTTTATGTAAATAGTTTCAGACATCTAAAAGATAAAAAAGACTTCAGCTAAAAATGTAATCTAGTCCTTTTTATACCATTGCTTTTCTATACTGTTTGAATGTAGTGCATTACAGCTAGCATGACATGTTTGATTTGATTTAGAGGAGATGCAAAACAGAATAACACTGATACATGCACACAAACACTTTCACATGCAAACCACAGCTGGAAGACATCTGGTTCTGTCCAAGAGGACAAAATGAAAATGGGTCAAAGCCTCTTTCCCTTTAGAGATGAATACTCTGAAAAGCTGCAAACCCCTGAAAGCTATACTTTTTGTGGTAAGTGACCAGCATCTAAACAGCAATTAATGGTTTCCTTTTAACAAGTTTCATGTACTTGATCAGTTCCAGATTAGTAAATGCCAAGCAACTGGTGCCAGATCTGCCAAGCCTCCAAGCTATCCAATCGTCTTCGCTGCCAAAGGACTCACCCATTGGACACTGAGAGGAGAGTCATCTGAGGTAAGATAATAGAGTGCACATGTTCAGATAGAGTGACGGGTATGGTGGATTTTATAACTAGCACAGACTTTTGGTGGCTGCACAACTGCACTGACATTGTGAGGTGTGTTGAGCACAGTTAGACGCAGATTCGTAACTTCATCCCTGTCATTTCTACTGAAGAGAAAAAAAACCCCGCAGATTTATCATGTGTTCACTTAAACCTAATCACGAATTGCCCCACATGAAATAATGTGATAACATACTTCAATATTTCCTCTTGTATGGGAAATTATTTGACCAAAATATTACATAAAAATAGAATTGCTAATCGAAAAGAAAGAAACTGACAAAATTAAAAATATGGGACTCTCATTTTAATCACATTTTATTTTGCATTTACACAACTAAGGACAGATTCATGTTCCAGTCAGCTAGGTAAAGTATTCTTTAGCCTTTTTGTGAAACTGAACACTTGATGTGCAGTTCTAGATTCCAGTGCCAGCTCCTTCAGTTACATTCACCAGAGTACTTAAATGGAATGTAAGTTTAATTCCCATTTGCTGCTGTGCTTCCACAAAGTTCTGTTGCTTCATTGTTTTAAAGAAGTCTTTAGTATAAGTAAATTATTTAATGGATTATTGTAATTATATAATTAATTTTGGCTGGACAAATAAGAACTTGTGATAAAAAGACACACTTGTCAGGAAAATAAAAAAAAATCTAATTATAGTGTTTATGCTGTACAACTTTGTGCCAATTGTTAATAATAATGATAATAATGGGTTTATGGTCTCTAAAAACTTAAGTTGCCTATTTAACAATTAGTAAACTATAGATTTGGCGATGGTGGCAGTTGTTAGTGCTTCTCAGTTGGATTCCGCCCATTTATTCTTTAAATTACTTTAAAACAAAGTTTCTGTATTGCTGCTGCACCAATCAATTTAGTCTGAATATATATGTAAAAAAATTTTTAAATGTATCATATTGCTATTTATTAAAAAGTAAAAAAAAAAAAAAAAAAAAAAAAGAGAATTTGAAGTTAGTTGCTGCCTGGTTTGTAACTATAAAATCCCAGAAGTTTAAACATATGCAAAACCAGTTATTTATAAATAATAAATATACTTTATATTAAAACATACAGCAAACACTTTGTGCTTTCAAGGTTATTTTTAAGCATTATTATGGCCTAAAAATAGGTAAAATGTAAAGTTTAAAACGTGGACCTTGTAGATATCCGAATGTTTGACTAGATGTCGACAACCTTTTCTAAATGATTTATTCTGCCACATCAACTTGGTGTCAATATTGCAAAATGCATTTTTTATCAAAAAAGATATGCACTGTAAAGAAAGCAGAGGTTAGAGTGGTCGAAGTACGTTTATTACAAGTTCCAATATCTGTAACCTGGAGAGAAAGTAATCGAACTTCATTTCCGTTGCATGGATTTATCCCTCATTATTTTCAGGCATATGCTTTATAGGCACTGGTTTGTGTAATATTCTGTTATTAAAACATCAAATTATTTGATTTTTTTTAATCCTGTCTGACTCTAAAATCAGTGGGTCAAAGTTTACTTATTGAGTCCTGTAGACTAGTTGCCCTGGATATGAGCCCAGCCAATGGTGTGTGTGTGCGTGTGTGTTCCAACGAGCAATGTATTTGACTGCATATGTACAAACTCATACACATGGACTCTCCCGTTTTGTTTTTTTTTTTTTTTTAAAGCAGCCCAGCCAAACAGATAATGCTGTCTGGTCTGGGGTCACAGAAAATAATTAAACTGAACAAACATGCATGCACACAACTGTACAAAGAGCAAACAAAGCAAGTCAAAGAGTACAGCTCTTCAGAGCTATTACACATCTAATATGACCTTACGCACAAACATACACTAAACAAACACACTATACCAAACAGACACTCAATTCTTCTACTTGCATTGATTCACAGCTTGCGTTCAAATGTATTTAAATGACAGAAATGAAGATACAAAGAGAAGAGAGATAAATCTTGGTCACAAAACTTATCACATTGATTACAATATAAATAAGTATGCATTTAAAGCTGCACACAAACATAAAAAAGCATATAATTCTGTAGTGATGATTGTTATCTTCAGGATCCATAGCACTCAAGCTCTCAAAGTATATTAAACAATTATACTAGTGTTCAAGGTGTCAGAGGATAGGTATGAGCTCTACATTGATTAAAAGGAAACAAAGACACATTATGATAAAGAGATGGTTTTAAGAAAGATTTAATTAACACAACATTAATAACTAACAGTAGAACATAAGTGTCTTTAGAAACACAACATGTAGATTAGTGTGGTGTCTCAAAATTTTTAGTAAACTGAAATTTAGTGGACTAATAGTGCAAACCAGGTAACTGTACATTGGTATCAGTCATCAATCTGATGTTTCTTTATGGTCTGTCATGTGCCAAACATTTTTTTTTTGTACTATGGATAAAGGTTGGAAAACAGCCATAAATTGATAAAAGCCCACATAACACCTGCTAGTATGCACCTGACTAAACTTACAAAGAGTTCCAAACCAGAGTAGTAGCAAACTCAAATGAATGAATTGTAAAATCATTGTGAACTAAGTCATTTTTCTCACTAATGAACTGAAACTTAGAGATTCTTCACCTGCCAATTCTTACTTTTAACTCAGCGTTGAAGGCGTTGCATCTTAATTATTTTATTAGAAAGTTCCAAAGATGTTCACATGTTAAGACTCAAGTCANTTATTTTTTTTACTGAATTGAAAATAGTTGTGGGCACATACACCCCCCCCCCATGTTAAACATACTATATCTTTTTTTTTACTAAATTGAAAATAGTTGTGTACACATAAATATACTATCTCAAATATGGACACATATCCCCCATCGTGTTAAAAAAAATATAAATAAAAAAATTTGTGTTCAAAACCTGTTTAACCTTCATTGTTTCTTTTTCTGTTTAAATTATAGGCATTTATTTACCATTTAAACATTTTAGAAATAGATCAAACTAAAAGTGATATCTTTTTTGTTTAGTAAAGTAAAAATAAGATATATTAACTGTGTCGGTGCTTAGGTGGCAGAGTTAATAACACAAACCTTTCCTGCTGTGTTTGATGGTTTTATAAGTTTGACGGCGTCTTTAATTTGTTTTCTTTACACGTTGCTTTTGTCCAAGGCGTTGAAACTCCCTGTAGCTGGACCTCCTCCAGCGGATCGTTTATGTACACTACATTAACATTTAAATGAATTTAGATACTTTATTTTAATGTCCCGCTCTCGATAAGCGGGTGCTGTGATACGCCACGAGGAAACGGGCTGCGTCCCAAATCACCGACAAAACGGTTACCAGTTATTTTGGACGAGTCCGAGTGGAGAGTAATTAGGGACGAGTTTGAAGTCAACTTAGAATTGTTTTTCTAGGAGACTTCGACCCCAATTCAAGTGCTAATCCCCTGAACATTTCCATTACTTGCTGCATGATACATTTACGATGCATTTAGTCACTTAGCAGACGCTTTTATCCAATTATCCCAACCTGATCCATCCATCCATTATCTTCCACTTTATCCCTTATTAGGGTCGCAAGGTGGGGGTTGCCCATGCCCATGCCCATCCAGGCGAGAATGTTTCGGGCGCAGGGCAGATACACCCAGGACAGGGTGCCAACCTATCGCTGGGCACACACTCACTCACACAAACACGCTCTATATGGGGAAATTTGGAGAATATAATTGACTTGATCCATATTTTTGGACTCTAGGAGGAAACCGGAGAACCCGGAGGAAACCCACGCGCATACGGGGAGAACATGGAAACTCCATCCAGATGGGGATTCGAACCGTGAATCCCTAATGCTAAGAGGAGAACATGCTAATCACTAAGCGCATGATACATTTACAATGCATTTAGTCACTTAGACGCTTCTATATAATTATCCCAACTTGATGGTTTGGGTACAAACACAGGGGCAGCTATGATACAGAAAGTTACCAGTTGAGGATAAAGGGTCTTGCTCAAGGGCCCACATGCAAACACAGATATAAAAACCCAGGAGTCCTATTGCTGTAAAGCTTTCTGCAATTATTTTTGACTTTAAATCAAAATTGCTTTATTGATATTCACAATATTCTCAGATTTTCTCCCACAGATTAAATTCTCCAAATTGCCCCATATAGAGTGTGTTTGTGTGTGTGTGCCTGCGTGAGTGAGTGTGTGCCCAGTGATAGATTGTCTGCCTGTCCTGGGTGTATCTGCCCAGCGCTCAAAATGTTCTCCCCAGGATGGTCATGGGGAACCCCCCCCCCCCCCCCCC
>JAFMOD010000438.1:1129675-1132175 GCA_019802435.1 Corydoras maculifer
GTAGGGTGTGTTTGTGTGTGGCTGTGTTAATGAGTGTGCCCAGTGAGAGATTGGCACCTAGTCCTGGGTATTTAACTTCCCAGTTCAGAAAAGTTATCCCCTGGATGTGTATGTAAAATTAGTATTTAGTATGCATCTCAAAAACAAATCATTCATTCATTTTCTAATTTATTTATACCACTACAGAGTACTAAATGACTTGAGCCTCATTCTATTGCTAATTAGAGCTTAATACTGATGACACTAAAGAGACTAGGTGATGTCTATTAAGATCTATAGTCATTTTCTGGTTTTGCAAAGCAAACAACTATTGCGTTATCATGTATATGCCCCATGTGGACAGCGATTTGTGGTCTGTTCTTGGTGTATCTGCCCAGCTCCAAGAATAGCCTCCCACAACCCTAGTATAGGATTAAGCAGAAGATAATAAGATGAGTTGAGATGAGATGAGAGGTATATGCCCCACTGGTAATTCAAAATGCCAAATGGTGTATGCTGAAATTAAACCAATGCTCCGCCATAAAGTTAATGTTTAAGCTAAGAATTGCCAGAGCTTAAGGATGTATAAGGATGTGTACCAGTAATTTCACCACAAGTTTGATTAAGATATAATACCGTCTGATNTGGGCACACACTCACTCACACAGACACACTCTATAGGGGGCAATTTGGAGAATTCAATTAACTTGTTCCATGTTTTTGGACTGTGGGAGGAAACCGGAGATCCCGGAGGA
Organism: Corydoras maculifer; assembly: GCA_019802435.1. Classification (NCBI taxonomy): domain Eukaryota; kingdom Metazoa; phylum Chordata; class Actinopteri; order Siluriformes; family Callichthyidae; genus Corydoras; species Corydoras maculifer. Next base: position 1,130,410 of record JAFMOD010000438.1, read on the forward strand.
AACCCACGCAGACACGGGGAGAACATGGAAACTCCACCCAGATGGGGATTCAAACCGGGAATCCCTAGCGCTGAGAGGCGAACGTGCTAACCACTAAGCCACCGTGCCGCCCTTGTTTTTATATATATATATATATATATATATATATATATATATATATATATATATATATATATATATATATATATATATATTTTATATATATATAATAATATAATATAAAATAAAATATTATAACTAAAAATTATATATATATATATATATATATATATATATATATATATATATATATATATAATTTTTTGTTATAATTGTTTATTTTATATATATTATATATTATAGATATTATATTATTATATATATTTAAAATGTATATATATATAATTTTTTGTTATGATACTTCATTTTACAGTTAATAATTTTAGCTGCAGTGTAGTAGGCTGTATTTATACAAATGATAGAACTATAAACGTAACGTTTTAGCTTAGCTAACAAAAACTGAATATGTAGAATAATGTGCTTCAAGTTGTGAACAGTTATTGACAAAAAAATATTTTGTGTTTGTTTGTTGATGCTGTTAGGGCCTGGTCTAATGCATGTGGCATTAATAAATAGGTGTCAATTATGTACAGAAGCCACAATCATTTACTTTCTATTTGCAAAGATGCTTCTTAACCTTTGCAGGATTAAATATGGATGAGGATGTGATACCTAACATTTCACAATGAGTTTGATCTAAGACAACTGGAAGCATAAAAAGATATGGAAAAGCTGCAGGTTTCAAAATGGGTTATTGTATTTCTTTCAGCTGATTAACAGAAATACACAAATTACTTGAATTGGTTTTAGCAGTAACTTCTAATATTTTTGTACAACGTAAGAGAAACAATGGAATGTGTCTGTCCTTTTATAGGTATTAACACACTTTAGAGGTTTTTTTGTTGTAGCTTGGGGGGTTTATCAGCCGTCATCCAACTTTTAGTTTGTTTAATTGTCATACATTAAAATAGGCACTCCAGGATATTTTAAAATCACTTTTAGCCACAAAGAGAGATTCCTGCAGGGTAACAGGTTCATTGCTTAACTGTGTGGACTGAGTACATACAGTATTTCTCAATACGCCATCCATACACACAGATGTGCCCGTGTATTGTGATAAAATCTGGAGGTTGGTGAGGTTCATGCAAACACAGATATAAAAACTCCAAATCCTAATGCTAATTCTATAAATAGAGTTTTAATTGTCCCTAATTTTAATAAGGAAAAAATATGAATAATTGAACTTAAATTAATTTAAAAGAGTAAATTCATAGTATCAGTACCATAACTGTACAAATGCATGTATTTTAATCATATTTTTTTTTAAATAAATGAAATTGCTCTATATCAAATTTTTTATGTTTGCACTGATTTATATTTATATTTTTCATTATTATATTTCCTTTTTTTCTTTCTCATCCAGGGCGGACAGCAAAGTAAGAATTTCATTGCACAGGGAAACATGTTTCTTTACTGTGTATATGACAAGAACAGCTTTGAATAACATGTCTGCTTTAAAGCAGTATAAAACACGTTTGAGAAAAACATATAACCATTACTGAGAGAAGCTCATGGTATATAGTTTGAAATGTGTTAAAAACACATTCTATCTATCTTTATATGTAGTATGTATAGTAATATGGAGCATAGGTGTATGTGCAGATGTGAAGAAGTAAACCAACTTCACCATAAATAAAATGTGCTACTAATTTAAAGGCGTGTAAATT
>JAFMOD010000438.1:1137175-1143766 GCA_019802435.1 Corydoras maculifer
TAATAACGTCAATGTCAGTTGTACACATACTGTTATTCATATGTATGCAGGCTCTGCGGGTACTAAGCACATTTGGTCCTCATTTCTTACATTGCACGTGTGCATCCCTAATGTCTGACATGCCCCCACTTTTACACACAGTGAATCATGAGGCTACACTAAATCGTAGCGTTACAGTTATTGCTGCAGATAGTGCATAATGTTCCAAGTCAGAAAGTTTAAAGTTTGAAGCTGACTTGAATTATATATTAGTGCTAAGGGAAAGAGTGCAGAGATGACAACACACATACTGATTGCATATACAGGACAAATATCTTACTGTTTACCAGGCGTTTAAGTTTAGAAATACATGAAAAGCAGTACAAAATAGATGTTTAGGTTTTTTTTTTTTCTTTTATGAGCAGAACAAAACTTCTGCTGTCCTACAACAGATAGACAGATGTTTCGTATGTTCAAGGATTAAAGGAAATTTTATTGCCATTTGCATCACATGTGGTACAGGGACCCAGTTTCACCCAAGACCAAGAATAAAAGTACAAAGAAAAAGAGAAAATATTGGATTTTTAATTAAAAATATCATATATAAAATATAAACAATTAAATAATAAAAATATGAAGTTATCAGCAAAAATATAAATATAAGAATTAGCAGCATGTGAACCCACATTTCATCTATTGATCAGATACGAGACCCTTCATGATCGCTAGGACATCAAGAAAAATCATTCCTTCTAACTGTATCACCAAAAGAACAAATTACCAAAACATTCATTCATTCATTATCACCCGCTTTATCCTCTATTAGGGTCGCGGTGGGGTTCCACATGCCCATCCAGGGGAGAACGTCTCGAGCGCTGGGCAGATACACCCAGGACAGGGCGCCAATCCATCGCTGGGTACACACTCACTCACACACACTCTACATGGGGCAATTTGGAGAACTCAATTGACTTGATCCATGTTTTTGGACTGTGGGAGGAAACCGGAGAACCCGGAGGAAACCCACGCAGACACGGGGAGAACATGGAAACTCCACCCAGATGAAGATTCGAACCGGAAATCCCTAGTGCTGAGAGGAGAACGTGCTAACCACTAAGCCACCGTGCCGCCTTACCAAAACATATCAGCAATAATTAAAACACACTAGTTAGTAATGAAGTATATGGAAAGATAATAAGTGCTGATGTGAAGTCATAGCTCATGTTTATTTGATGTTGCAGTTAAAGACAAACTGAAAAACTGCTACAAAATGAGAAAACTTGCAAAATACCAGATAGAATCTGATTTTCAGAGGTAAAAAAATGTGTTAGTTTGTTGGTATATCAAACAGTTAAATCATTATACAGTATATTTGTATATTATAAAACCATGTGGCGGCACAGTGGCTTAGTGGTTAGCACGTTCGCCTCTCAGCACTAGGGATTCCTGGTTCGAATCCCCATCTGGGTGGAGTTTCCATGTTCTCCCCGTGTCCACGTGGGTTTCCTCCAGGTTCTCCGGTTTCCTCCCACAGTCCAAAAACATGGATCAAGTCAATTGAGTTCTCCAAATGGCCCCATATAGAGTGTGTATGAGTGAGTGAGTGTGCCCAGTGATGGATTGGCGCCCTGCCCTGGGTCTATCTGCCCAGCGCCCGAGACATTCTCCCCTGGATGGGCATGGGGAACCCCACCGCGACCCTAATAGACGATAAAGCGGATGATAATGAATGAATGAATAAATGAATGAATAAAACCATGTAGGTATTTTTCTTTTTTTATTAAGCATTCTTTTTTAATCTATATAAGTTATAACCACTTATTTGTTTTTGGGACCACAACGTTCTTACTATTAAGCAATTTGATGTTTTGCTCAATTTGGAATAAAACTAAACCCCTACCATTGTCCTGCTACAAAAATCCGTTGAGTCAAGAACATGTCTGGACTGCTTTATAACATTTTTCCAACACGCCCAATACCAGTCTGGTTGTTCTGGCATAAAAACTGCCAAAAGGTGGGTTGTACAGTGATGGCACTAAATAAAAACTTGATTTCCCACCAGTGTTGTGTTTGCTTTGCTTCTATGAACCTAACGTAAAAAGCTGTAGGCAGAAGGTTTGTTCCCATACTATTAAAAAACTGTTCTATAATATCATATGTACATTGAACTGTCAGTGGTTTTGATCGTGTATACATCATGGCATTAAAGTAATATTTTGTAGTAAGCTATAGTGCACATATTATATGATTTTTATGTCTAATAACAGAATATGCAATAGTTTGCCCCTAGGTAATAGGTGTTTTGAGCAACTATTTACCTTTTGCCTTTCAATAACTGCCAAAATACTTTCAAAGGAAGCTAAGCAAAGGTATTGTTTTTTATAAAAAGTAAAGCTGATCCATGTTTTTCAGATAAAAATTTTGTGCAATGTCTTACAAAATATTGTTAACTCGTTCTCTGGAATATTACCAACATGCCCTTTTGCAATTTATAACTATCTGATCACCTGTTAAAAACAACTTAATGTGGGTTGAACAGTTTTTTTCCCCATGACTGAAGGTGTGGTGTAGTCCGTTGCTCAAATCCTTTCATACATGCACCTCTTTTTTCTTCAGGTTATAGCAAACCTGAATCTTGCAACCCACCCCTATCTTTATTTTTTAATACATTTATTAATATGTATACAGTTTTAAAAGGTACTAAGCACATTTCGTCCTCATTTCTTGCATTGCACATGTGCATCCCTAATGTCTGAGATCCCTTCACGTTAACACAGTGAATTATGAGGCTACACTAAATCGTAAAGTAACAGTTATTGCTGCAAAAAGTAAAGAAGATGGTAGATGATAAGATGGTAAGTTCTGATGTGATGTGATCCTAAAAAAAATTACTAATAATAGCAAATAAAACACTACATTAAAATCAATGTTTAACAATTATACATGTGTTGGGCAATATACAATATCCATCCATCCAGCCATCCATTATCTTCCACTTTATCTCAATTGACTTGATCCATGTTTTTGGACTGTGGGAGGAAACCAGAGAACCCGGAGGAAACCCACGCGAACACGGGGAGAACATGGAAACTCCACCCAGATGGGGATTCGAACCGGGAATCCGTAGTGCATTCTGAAAGTCTGGTTTGTTTGTAAAATTAAAATAATCCATTTAATTTACAATAATTGATTCTTTTGTCACAGCATGTTGCAAACCAATTAGATGATTCTTAGAAAACCCTATTTACTGTATTTTTGCCATTGAAAATCTTACTTAGATCTGGGGTGCCAAATATGAACAGAATGAGAACTATGGAATAAATGACTTTATATCTGCATTTTTTTTAGGTTTTAGGTTTAAAAAATATATCAAATATATTGCCTAAAAATCTACATTGGTGGTGGGAAAGGCCGACTTACAGTGCTTATCAAGTTGACCAAATAATATTTGTTCATTAATTAAAACACTTTTTCCTGATCAACATAACAGATGGGCTGAAGAATATCTCAGTATTTATAAAGCAAAAAGCAGAGACACACCCTGAACAGGTCACCAGCTCATAAATGTGTTCTACATTTTTCCTGTGATGGATAAATAAGAGAAATATATAAGTAAACCCATGATTTGAATGATATAATGGTTTTTATAAATAAATAATTGGAGGACATTAAAAGGACACAGAGTGAAGTGTACCAAAATTGTAAAATTCAGATTTTTACTTTTACTTTGTATTGTATCCAGCTCTGTTGATTTAGACATTCCAATTGTAATTTACAATAATTACATATTTTAATGACCTTTTTAGTTTCTGTGGCAAAGAAATATGTTTTTGTCTATGAGAACTTCTAGGCAGAAGGAAACGATACACTCTGAACTGGTCACCAGCTCATTACTGGTTAGACACACATTTATATCTGGGGCAATTTAGTGTCTTTGGTGTATTTGACATATGTTTGTGGAGTATGGAAAAGTTTTTAAATTATTGCATTCTAGCGCTAGAAAATGTGTTCTTTGGATTCCAATGCCCAGTGAATACTAAAACTGCAAATAGATTGTACCACCTTCTTAAGGGTCAGAGAAATTGTGGTCTGAGACTATGTTGATCATTTAGGCTTGATGTTATTGTCTACCATTATGAAATGCATAACGACTAAACTATGTTTTGGTAGCACTTAATGAAGATGTTATCATGAGCCTTGTATAATATTATGGGTTAATGATGGTCTCCCATTGCAAATGGAAAATACCAAAGTGTTTGTACTTATTGCTCCACACCCTGAAACTGCAACGATTTATCACTAAACTTAATACCGTCCTTTAGTTTTTAATCACACTGATTGTGTTGCACTTTATTGCAAACATATTTGTAGTGATATTCAGCTTCAAAAACATTTTGAATAGTTTACTACAGTAATACTGATTAATTGTTCTTGTCAGCACTAAATGAAAAAGTAATCATTTCCTTTGCCTACAGTGGGAATTCTATTCATACTCTAGTGACTTATGTTTGATTTATTAGCGCAATATGCTTAATAACTTTTTTTAATTGATTTGTGGCCTGTGGTGTTTTGCAAAGAAATGAAAAATGTAAGGGGTGGTAGAGAGGGGCCCCATGATAATTAACCCCATTTGTAATAATAATAATAATAAGTCACGAGTATGATTATGTTGTTATACCCTAAAATTAAAATACAAAAAATTAGCTTTTTTTTTTATATCTTAAATAAAAATAACAGGCTTCTGAATCAAATATTCAACAGTTTACTTGCCACTTGTTTTTAGGGTCTAGGGGGTAATGTTTTTAATGTTAACACATTTTATGAGTAACATCTGCCAGTGGTAACTATATATAAATGCTCATGTAAGGAAATCTATATTTTATCCATCCTTTAGAGGAACCAAGGGCAACAACAACTACACACTGTGTGTTGTGTCATATTGTCATATAGTTATCCACCCATCTTTCCTCCTGTGTGTCATGACTGGTTGCATAGATATGATTAGTCTTATCTTACTTTTATGCACAAGTGCACAGATGTCTCCACTATCATATCAATACACTTTCAAATGCCCAGCATGTATACATGTATCCAGCAGGAAGTTGACTCCCTGTCTACCTCATATCACACTGAAATGTAAGTCTGTCCAGCTGTTAAGATTTCTTTTAACCAAGGGTCAAAATAAATCACCTATAAGACAAATACAATTAAAATATACCTCACTCACCATCTTCTCCAGCCATGACTTTGAAAATATGAAAATATGTTTAGTGCAAATGCAGTGCGACTGTTTTTTTTCATAGATAGGTCAAAACTGGCAGCATTTGCTATAATCTGTCAATGGCAACACAGAAATAAACATTTAAATATATACTTTATATGTATTTATTAGGCTGGCTAATGCTAACTATTAAGGTAATCACGAGTTAAGCAGCATTAGCATGCTGTGTTTCTTATTTCAATTCGGGATTCTGCTATAGAGCTCACTGCTCTACATGTTTTAGTATTTTCCCCAATGACCATGATTAAGAAACAAGATTACAAACTATGAAAAGAATGTGCTTTATGTAATGTGGCAAATAGGCACACTACATCAAATAAGTATTTGTATTTGTGTGTGTGTGTGTGTGTGTGTGTTGCTGATTTCTGAAATCTGGCCCCGGTGCAGCTTTAACCGTGGCCTCTCTTCTAGAAAGGTTATGAAGTAAAAACGTGTGCCCACTTAGTAAAAGTGCATTTAATGGTGGATGAGACTATTGTTGATGCATCGACACATACATAATATTTAATGATTTTTTTTTAGTGTTGGATGTTTGCCATTGTTGTGGCACTGTTACAAATAAAATCTATTATTATTATAATAGAATAGAATAGAATAGAATAGAATAGAATATAAAGCCTTTATTGTCATTATACCCCACATACACAGTATACAACGAGATTTAAGCTCCTCCTTAAAGTGCACATGGCATTATATATGAATAGAAAAATAAACAATAGAAAAGACATGTGCAAAAATTTACTGTGCAAATAGACATGTAATGCGTAAAATGATGTGCCAATTAGTGCAGGTTCCCGTTTAGTATTGTGATGACTTTGGGAAAGAAGCTGTCCCTGAGGCTGTTTGTTTTGGCCCATATGGACCTGTAGCGTCTGCCAGAAGGCAACAGGTTGAAAAGGGGTGAGTATTGTCCTTTAGGTTATGGAGGTTATTATTATTATTAAACCACTAATTGTCGATGCATTCCATTAAAGTAAGTTTGAGATTTGTTATCCATACACTAGATTTAATATATACCAAACTTGTCATTCATTACCTCATAAAACAGAACTTGATCTAAATGTTCCTGTAAAATTAAGCCTATAATCATTAAGAGGGCGGCACGGTGGCTTAGTGGTTGGCACATTCGCCTCTCAGCGCTAGGGATTCCCGGTTCGAATCCCCATCTGGGTGGAGTTTCCATGTTCTCCCCGTGTCTGCGTGGGTTTCCTCCGGGTTCTCCGGTTTCCTCCCACAGTCCAAAAACATGGATCAAGTTAATTGAATTCTCAAAAATTGCCCCATATAGAGTGTGTCTGTGTGAGTGAGTGTGTGCCCAGCGATGGATTGGC